>VXAL01019620.1:268836-282354 GCA_013399475.1 Chauna torquata | reverse complement strand
CTCTCAGCGGCGGCGGCCTCCTCGGCTGAGCGGGCCGGGCCGCGGGGGTGGCTGGGCGTCGCTGGGCGGACCGGGGCCTTCCTGCTGGGGGCCCCGCCTTGCGGCGTGCCGGCTGGGAGGCCCTTCGGGCCCTGCCCCAGCCCCGGCCTTGCTCTGCTCGCTCCTCGCCCGGGCGTTTCGATCCCACGCGGAGACCTGCAAAGCCGGGAGGAGAGGTCGGCAGCCCGTCGCCTTTGTCTTGTGTCCCGTCCGGTGGTAACAGCCTGCTGCGGCCTCTCGAGGGCTGGTGGTGCGTGGGCGGGTTTGGGAATTACCTAGGACGATAAAAGTTCAGGGGCAGAAAGAGCCCGCTCAGTGCCAGGCTTCCGTATGTTTACGTTTGTGTGCCTTCTTCTCCGCCACTGAACTTCAGCCGTGTGCAGCTTGAGGATAGCGATTATTTGTCTGCACTTTTGGATGTGTGACACCTGTATTAGAGTAGTTTCTCTGCCTAAGCTCCTGCCTCTGTAAGTCATAGGAAAGTTAACAGTAAAAAAATGGCATGGTGACTTCCATGGCTTGCTTTTCCTCACGTGGGTTTTCCTCGCTTTGCCCACGTGGGCTGCATGCACTGTAGGGTGCATGTTACCATGTTTACCTACAGGAGAAGTGTAGGGTACATGCACCAACATGAGACATATGCCCTGTCTGAACATCTCTGTTTTCAAGTCGAAATGAAAAGATGAAAGTGATTTGTGAACAGCGATGGAAGAAGAATTTTGGTTGTGGACTGTGTAACTGTCTGTGACAAAAGGCAATCTGTTGCATCTCTATGCCCAAGTAAAATTTTGAATGAGCTTCTAGTAAGAAGTTTCTCGTCTGTATCTGAAGGTCTCTTTGTCATGAAAAAAAACTGAAAAACATACCTGGCATATGTAGACTAGCTGTTCTTGAGTACAGCTGGGAGATTTACCAAATGTAACTCCCATGTGAAATTTCAGTTTGATCAGTAACTGCTATTGGTTTGACTTACCAGTGTACGTGGCTAAAGCAAAACTTTAATCCTATGTTAAGTTATATCCTTGTTTTTTGTTCTTTATTTAATAAAAATAACCCTATCTCTAGTATAAGACAAAAATGGAAAGAGTAATACTGTGTGCCATCTGTAAGGATGGGCACTGTGAAATAATATATGCCTAATTGTTGAAATTTGTACTTTGAATAGTGTTGTGGGAGAAGTGATAGTTGAAATGAGACTGATGTCTTCTATAAATTATGTCATGTGGATGTTCTCCAAAATTTCTGCACTTAGGCATGGGGAATTATAGTGTTTATTTTCACTGGATTCTCAACAGTGGTATCTGAGCGGTTATCAAGATTATAGATTCCCATACTAAAGGTTTTAATGTTTCTCTGATTTTTTTCCAGTATATGTATCTCTCTCTCTATATATGTATATACACACACTGGAAAATAAAAAATATATTTTTTTAATGTGGTTACTTAGGCTATTGCAAGGTGCTGCTGCTGGATTAGTAAAATATAAACTGTTATAGAGATGAATACAATCATATTTCTCAAATGCTATATAATCTTGTCTTGTTTTTTAGTCACTTGGTGTTCATGGGAAGTCTGACCTCTGGTGTGTTGCATAGTCATTTAACGTAGGACTAATTTAACCTTTGTCTGAAAGCCAAGTATCTTTTCCAAGGCTGTGATTACACAAACATCTGAACTCATGGTGTGACAATTCTCTGCTCCTGAAAAGAGAGAGTCTCACTCCTTCTGCCTACTTATTTAGCTCTTTGTTTCTTTATGCGAGCCAGTACCAGTTACCTGCTTTCACTGACTCTGTAGCTTGTTGGATTTTTCCATGAGCTAGCATGACTCACTGACCTCGCCAGAAAAACTATCGAGTGTTTTCCACTTGTTTATCAGCTTCTTGATTTAAATCAGTTCATAAAAGGGTCTGATGAATGTCAGATCTAGGAGTGGGGATGAAGGAAGGAGGAAAGTCCCCTCCCATTGCTGGTGACAGTGAGCTGTCCGATTGGATTACAGTTTCTCATTAGTTCCTTATCTGGCCTGACTGTATAGACAGACTCTTAAGCAGGAATGGGAAGGGGCTGTGTCTGGAGTCACTTGCATGAGGCTGTGCTTCCTTTAAGCGCCTCCCTTTCTCTTTCAGGCAAATAGTTTATTGTTCCACAAGACCTTGGCTGATTTGATTAGAAAAATAAAAAAGGAACGTATAAAGAGGTCTAGAATTGTGACACAAGTAGGCAAACAGGTTAAACAATACATTGTGTGAAACAGCTGTTTGGCTTTCAACACGTTTTACTGAGAATTTTACTACTTGAACAAAACGTGGCACAGGTCTAAACACTGTTAATTTTTTTCAGCAATACTTGCAAAATTACATTGAGTATCACCTAATTTAACTGTTTAAAACCATGTTAAACTATGATAACTTGATGTGTGTTAAGCATGGCTATGGTATAGAAAGAAGAGCCATGAGTGAGTTGTGTCACCGAGGCAGAGTACTGATACATGCCGAGATCATGTAGCTTGGTCATGCCAGGAAAGTTAGAAGGAAGCCTTGTTGTTCTAAAATTTTATTGATGTCTTCATATTTTTCTCTAAATGAGATAATTTCTCTAAATTCTCACTATTTTAAGTGCCAGTAGAAAACAAAATTTAAAATATAGCTCAAAAATCTAGTAAAAGTAGAAAAGTCCTTTCATGGTGTGTAGATATAAAGGAGAGATGTCAAGTAGGTCTTCGAGCAATATTTCTTTCTGTATAAACATGAGTCTTTGGAGAAGAAAGGTAGAACTTGGGTAGTTCTTGGAAATGTAGTCGAGTTGCTTCACTTAGCTAGGTATTGTACCAAAAATATTTACTAATATTTATATGTTCGTATATGTATTTAATAGCTGGATTTTATGTATTATAATACATATTTATGTAATAAATATTATATAATTATTTTCATAAATAATATAGGCAAAATATTTATTACATAAATAATTTTAGCTATTAATTAGACATAACCTAGGCTTTAGGACTCTGCACCAATACCTTTCCGTGTGTACCTGCACAAAATGATGCTAAGATTTCATAGTATGGGTTTGGGGCAGCTGATGCAAGTTTGCAGTTCTGTAACACGATAAAATTTGGCAAATTTATAGGTGGAGAATTAATTTTAAATATGCTGAGCTTTTAGTTTCTTTCAGATGTGTTTTATGGTTCTCTACTTCTTGAACAGGTCTATGAGTGAGGAAGGAATTTTAACTAGCGTTTCTGTAAAGTATTCTTCAAAAATTGCATGTGTAGTCTTGTGTAATTTTAAAGGTTATTTTAGGTCTAATCATCGACTATGAGAAAGTGCCACTAGCACAGAAGAGATTCATGTTAGTAGTGTACTTACGCTATTTGTAGGCCTGAAATGATGTTGAATATTGGCGGCTCTGTGAGGAATGACTTTTTTTGGAGTGGGGGAAAAAAAAGGTTTTTTTTACTCGTAAGAAAGTGAGTCAGTTAAATATCACAAGTTGCTGTCAATGATTGCAAGGAAAGAGATCTCAAAGTAATGAAATTTCTGTTACTGTAGTTTGTCTCACTGTTGTTACCGGGAATGCAAGTCATGAAGTTTGCCACTAGATGTCCCTGCAAGCCAAAATAGTTTTGTTTCCTTAAATACATACTGCTTAGGTTTTTTGAGTGTGTGAAACGGTTTTGTAAGCTGGTTTTTTTTCTCCCCTTTCTTCTTTTCTCTTTTCTTTTACATGAAATCTTTAGGCAGATGAATACATAACTGGATACATGTCTTACTTTATAATTTGTGGACTTTTTGGTAGTCGCAAAAGCTGTGAGGAGAGAATATATTTCCCACTTTCAGCAGCTTGGAGCTGAAAGTACAAAGGGTTGCATTTCCATTTATCTTTTTCTTTTGGTTGATCATGTTTTTTTGGTGTCTTTGAATTCATATCTGTAATGCTACTTCAGAAGTTCTTGCTCAAATAAGCTCTAGGATTCAGGCCCAAGTCCCATGTTCCTAATTCTGAGGTTTGGCTTACAGTTTGATATTTACATTTGGTATGTGTGGCTTATGAAAACAAGGATCTGACACAAAGGAAAATACCGTTGCTTTTTTTTCCCCCCAGTGATCATGATTAACCCTGTTGCTATGCTTAGAAGTTCTTAGGGGTTCTTAGGGGTATGCTGCCTTGAGTTTTCTCTATGTACCAGAACTTTATCCTCTTGCATAGTTTATTGTCCTTAGGATTACTGAGCATTTTTCCTCATACAGCTCATACACAATTGAAAATGTAATGATATTGAGTTTGGAAAGTGCTATTGTCCTTTGTTTCTCAACAACCAACAAAAATCAGGAAGGAAAAATAGAGAGTAATTTGATTAGAAAGTTCTTCAGAATTTGTTCTGTTAATGTGCAAAACTGGACGTGCATATGGGACAGTAATTGAAGAGAATGTTCTTTATTTTAATTTCCTCCTCCTTATCCTCTCTGCAAATTTGGGTAAAGCAGAATAAAAGAAGTTGCTGTTGTCACCTTGCCTGTGCTAGTATTGGAACACTGGTAGACTTTCCTTTGACCTTTTATCATCGTAGTGGTGGAGGAAGAAAATGGGCAGTCACGTGTAATGTTTATTTTTCTGTATGAAAGATAATTTTCCTCTTGCTTGTAGTTCAGGGGTTTATAGAATCAAATGGTAAGGGTTTAAGATAGGTCCATGAAAGATTTTACTAGTGGAGTGCTAGAAAACATTATGTATTCAACTGTATATGTGAAGGAGGCTAGGTATTTGCAGTGATGTTGGAGGTTGAAAAATTTTTTTTTTGTACACCACTGCAAATACGGAGTTCTTAGGCACCAGTCCAGTTATGCTGAAAGCTAAAAATGGCAGAGTAGTTGGTTTCAAAGCTTTATAACTTCCCTAAAATTCAGTTACGGTCCTCCTTCTCCCAGATCCTGTAGAAGTGTCAGTAATGATCAGTCTAATGCAATATCTTGTTTCTAATATCAAAAAGAACTGATGAGGCATATTATAATACTTCCTCATTTCTCAGCATCTGGCAATTTGCAACTTTCTTGCACCCATCTGAGACTGTCACATTTAGCAAAACTCTTGCTGGAAAGGTCACAAGAAACCACCAGATAAACTTCAAAAACAAGGAAGTGACGTGTATCAGTGATACATTTCAGAGCTGAACTTTGGACAATCTGGAAGATACCTGCCCATGAAATCATAACTCTTTTCCAGAGAGGGCTTGATAGGAACTCAACAGTGAGAATTATCTCCTGTTCTTCCAGCTGATATGATGGTGTGTTGAGCAGCACAACTTGTTAGGATAGTGTGACAGACTGTGATAAGTAATACTAAAAGCTATTCACATCTTATGTCTGTGATCTCTACTTGAACCCTAGTTAACAGGACATAATTAACATCATAGCTTGATTCTCTGTGTCCAGAATAAATAAAAATAATGATTTATGTGGTCTGGCAGTTAGATGCTTGTGCTTATTTTGTATTGACTCAAATAATCTCCATGTTTAACTTTATTCTGTGTCCCTGGGACAGCTACTACATTTCAGGGCAGGTAGAATGAGCAGAGAAGAGTGCTCTTTCAGTAAGAGGTTTCTAACCTAACTTACAGCAGAGCTAGGAGTCACCAAAAGTAGCATGTGAAATCTTTGGATTGTGAATGTACTTGATTACTAATTACATGTGCTTATATTTGTGTCAGGTGACTTGATCTTCTGGGATGTCAGCGGAAAAAGTGGATGGCAATGTAGATTTGTTATAAGTTAATTTTTACTTTGTCCTCTCAATACTCATCGCGAACAGTCATCATAAAATGGATGCTTTGGGCAGTCTCCTTCCTCCCATAGTTGGAAATGGTGATGCGGCTAATTCACAAGAATTACACAAACTTCTGATTGATGAAAAAATGCGATGTGAACACCATAAAGCAAACTACCAAACGATAAAGGCAGAACATATAAGGTACACTAATTTAAACAGGTTTCTTCATTTGAGCTGTTAAAAGATGAAGCTGAATGTTAGGTGGAAGGGGTTTTGTGTGTTAGCTATTTCTGTATTTAAGGACATATTTGAGCATTGTTCACTTTAGAAAATAAATAATTCAAAATACCGTAAGACATTGTAGGTCAGGTTTCTGAAATACTTTATATGTTTGTAAATGTGTGGGGTAAGTTTTCAATATGTTACAGGCAAAGGGTATTAAGAGCTTAGTTCTAACTTGATATTCTTATTTTTGCTTCTGAAGATGAGATTTCTGATCTTTAATTTGGAGGTTAACTATAAAATATAAATTTGTTTTATCTTGCAGGTTACAGGAAGAATATACAAAATTGCAAGATGAACTGAAGCGGTTGTTAGTTGAAAAGCAGACTGTACATGACAAATTCCAGTTTCTTCTTGCTGAATATAGAGAGGAGTTGCTGGGTAAAACACAAGAGTTGGAAAAACTGAAGATGCAGGTGAGGTAATTTACCGTCAGAGCTTAATACGTACTTTAATCCTGGAACAGGACGATGTTTATATTTCTATTTGTAACATGCAAACATTTGAATCTATTTCAGATATCTTGAAACCTACCCAATCTGAGTAATGTTTCTTCTTTAGAGTGACTATGGGATGAAATTATTGTTTTGTTGTTTAACTGAATCTTCTGAATTCTGTTATTATGTACTACATTAATAGTAAGACCCTCAGTCTCTGTTCATCCATGTTCTTCTCCTGTTATGGGGAGAACCATCTGCCCCGGTGAGTAGCTTGGATGATTAAACCTGTTAGCATAAGTGATTACAAAAGTAGATATTTGTTTCTCTTCATGATGGCAACTTTCCTCATCCTAAAATAAAAAAAAAAAAAAAACAAAAAAAAAAACCCCAAAACCCCCCCCCCCCCCAAACAAAAAAAAAACCACACCAAAACAAACAAAAAACAAACCAACCAACCAAACAAAAAACACATGGGGAAAAAAAACACAAAAACCAAAAACCATTTAAGATCACTTGGATGACATTTTCTGTAATTGCTTGTTTCCCTAAATTAATGCAGGACATAGTTCTTAGTAAACAAATATAGCATCTAACAAAGGATCCCTAGACACTGATTGACATTTGTATTGCTTCTACAAGTGAATACTGGCATTTTAAATGTCAACATTCTGTTATCTTCCCAGAATATTTTTAGTTAGTTAATACCACATTTCTTTGCTTCTGTAACTAGTATTGAAAAATTCTGTAGAAAAATAATTTTTAGAGTATAGGCTGGACTGATGGGCTGAGGCCAACTGTATGAGGTTCAGCAAGGCCAAGTGTCAGGTCCTGCACTTGGGCCCTAACACCCCATGCAATGCTACAGGCTGGGGGAAGAGTGGCTGGAAAGCTGCCTGGCGGAAAGGGACCTGGGGGTTGATAGTTGGCTGAGTATGAGCCAGCAGTGTGCTCAGGTGGCCAAGAAGGCCAACAGCATCCTGGTTTGTATCAGCAATAGTGTGGCCAGCAGGAGCAGGGAAGTGACTGTCCCCCTGTACTCAGCTCTGGTGAGGCCGCACCTCGAATACTGTGTTCAGTGTTGGGCCCCTCACTACAAGGAGGACCTTGAGGTGCTGGAGCGTGTCCAAAGAAGGGCAACGAAGCTGGTGAGGAGTCTGGAGAACAAGTCTTGTGAGGAGCGGCTCGGGGAGCTGGGGTTGTTTAGTNGGGAAGTGGTTGAGTCACCATGCCTGGAGGTCTTCAAAAAATGTTTAGATGCAGAACTTGGTGACATGGTTTACTGGTGGACTTGGAAGTGCTAGGTTAAAGGTTGGACTGGATGATCTTGGAGCTCTTTTCCAGCCTGAAGGATTCTATGAAAACATAGACAATTCAGCAGAATTCCTGAAGCCATACTTGAAATACTTTATTCCTGGATATTTTCCCTGTCACAATGTAAATAAATGCATATCACTAGTTATTTATGATACCTTTCTGTCTTAAGGTGCTAACTCCTCAAAAATTAGAACTGTTAAAAGCACAAATACAGCAGGAATTGGAATTTCCTATGACAGAACGTTATCGGAAACTAGAAAATGTAAGTAGTAAGTATTTTATTTCATTTAGAATAGTGATCACCGGTTTGTAATTTTTCCTAAAAACTGTAGGAAATTAAAACTGAAGGGGGAGCAAAGTATGACTTTGCTTTGTCTGGTACTGTTCAGTACTGTTGCCCCAGGCAGTGGAGGCTGAAACCCTAGAAGAGGGAGAGGGAGGAATTCATTTCTACAAATAAAACTTATGAAGTGACAGGAACATTGCATGGATGTTTGAAAGAAATAGAAATGAAAACTTCAGACTGAGTGTTTTTTTGTTTAACTTAGGAAGTGGAAAAATACAGAACAGAATATAACAAACTTCGTTATGAACATACTTTTCTGAAATCAGAATTTGAACATCAAAAGGAAGAACATGCACGTATTTCAGAAGAGAAGAAAATAAAGTATGAGGCAGAGGTACACAGAATGTTACATTAGCTTAAGTTGTATCTGATGACAAAGTTGCTTGAATGTTGTGAAGGTGTTGGTACTTGATGGGTTGTCAGTTTGACGTCATGTCATAATATAATATTTGCTTCTGATCTCATAATTCCCAAAGCAGTTTTATGTCTTATCCTAAGGCTGTCTCTGTAGGTTTGTTCAGTGATGCGTTGCAGTATCATTTGTGCTATTATAAGTCAGGGTAGACTTGCCTTCTAATAAATGACAGTCAGTAGCTTTACCTAAATGCTTTTTTTTAATCACATTTTTGATAGAATTTGAGACATTAAGCTAATCTGAAATTAATAAGTTATACAAGCAACTGATATAAATTTCACATTGTGTCTGTGGTAACTCTTCAGTAAAGAAGGCAGGAAAAGATATTGTTGACACAAGACAAGGATACATTTTGAAACTAACTTGGATCATGACAGTGGTGGTTGAAAGGATACTGAAAACTTTGGTAACTGTATTTTGGTAACTGTATGTGTGTTAACTCTTGAATAAACAATCCATAATTTCTTCGTTTCAGAACTGGACTTTCAGAAGTGTATCTAAATAAACTGTCAGTTTATTCAGGTTTTAAATATATGCAGCAGTGTACATGAGTGTTGCGTATGTCATTTGCATATTCATTTAAGTATTTGTCTGGGAGCATATCATAAGATGCCAGATTTGAATGTATTAGTCCAAACATGAGGCACAAATCAAAGGCAATCATCGCTTTCAAAATCAGTCCAAATTCACAAATGCAATACATTAAAAGCAGAACACTTGTCCTTCCTAGAGCTAACCCTGCATGCTGCTTTACAGCTTGACTCTCTTGTGGGCTTGTTGGGTTTATGCTAGTCCTGCAGCTAATTAGCACACTTACAGAGAATGGAATTACCTTGAGCCCAGGGCACAATGCTATCTAGTTTCTCTCTCTTATTTAGAACCTTTTTAACCTCCCATGCTATTTAGTGCAAGGAGACTACAAAAACATCCTAATTCCTAAATGCTGGCTTGGGCATGTCATTCAGTAAGTCTTGAATCTCCTCATAAAAGGGATTTGGAGGGCATCTGCTGCATAATTTGGCTTTGTTCCACAGAAATCACTGATGAAACTTCTAAAAGCACCACTGCAGATCAGAGTTGGCAATATAGTCTCCAAATATGGAGAGAGCTCTTTCATACCTTACTTTCTTACTCTTTTGCCCTCAGTCTTCCCAACGCATTCAGTCCATGTAAGTTATTTTGAAACAATGGGATCCATATGTTTATAATGTTTGTTAGTTACAGTCTCAAGGTTAGTTCATACCTATCACACTGCCTTGGAAACTTGCCTTGTTTTCTGCCAGACAGGGCCAAATCATGTTGACTGTCTTAAGTTATTAGCAGGCTTGAGTTATACTGTGGTTCCAGAGCTGTAGAATCATAATATAGATTGGAAGGGACCTCCTTCCAGCTGGTCTAGTTCAACACCCTGCTTAAATAGAAAGGTGTAATGGTATTGGGTGGCATAGGACCAGGCTCAGTTGAACCTTGAATATCTGCAAGGATGGAGATTCCACAACCTTTCTGGGCGAACTATTCCGGTATTTAACCACCTTCACGGAAAACTTTTCTCCTAATATCTAATTGGAATTTTGCAAACTCCAACTTGTCTGTGTTGTCTCTCATCCTATCATTGTGCACCTCTGAGAAGATTCTAGATTCGTCTTCTCTATATCCTCTTATCAGGTAGTTGTAGAGAACAATATTCTCCCTTGAGCCTTCTTTTCTTCAAGCCAAACAGGCCCAGTTCTTTCAGCTTGTCCTCATGTCATGTTTTCCAGCCTGTAGACCTTCCTGGTGGCCTTCCACTGGACTTGCTTCAGTATGTCAATATTCTTTGTGTATTGGACACAGTACGCCACATGTGGTCTTACAAGTTCTGGAAGAGGGTGAAGGGTTACATCCCTGGACCTGCTGGCTATTCTTTTGCCAGTCTGCCAGGATAGAGTTGGTTGTCTTTGCTGCAAGGGCACTCTGTTGCCTAATGTTATGATTGTCCACTAGGACACCCAGATCCCTTTCTGTGGATCTGCTTCCTAGATAGTTGCCCCCAGCCTGTACTGTTGCACTGGGTTACTGCATCCCAGATGCATTACTCTGTACTTGTTCTTGTTGAACTTTGCGAGGTTCTAGTCATCGCACTCGTTCAGTCAGAATAGCAGCTATGAATAGCAGTTCTGCTTTCCAGCATATTAACCATTGCCCCCAGTTTGGTGTCACCCACGAGCTTGCTAAACATGCACTCTCTCCTGTCATCCAGGTCATTAACAAGGATATCAATCAGTATTGGACCCTATACCAATCTCAGAAAGATTTCACCAGTTACAGGCAGTCAGCTGAACTTTGCCTTGCTAATTACCACACTTTAAGCCTAGCGGCCCAGCAGATTTTCCACGCACTTTATCATATGTTTATTCAGCCCCTATCTCACCAATCTGAGAGAGAGAAGATTATAGGAGGTTGTAGGAAAAGCCTTGCTAAAATCAAGGTATACAAGACCTACTGTGTTCTCCTTGTCTGCAATGCCGGTCACCTCTTTCTGGAAAGCAGAGAAGTCAGTCCAGCATGTTTTGCCCTTGATAGACTCTGCTTTCCATTGTCTTGTCTTTTGTGTGTTTAAGAATGACTTCTAAGAAGATTTGTGTCATAATCTTCCCAGAGACTAATGTGAAGTTGATTGTCCTGTAGTTACCTGGATCCTCCTTATTGACCTTTTTGCCCTTCTTGATGTTGGGTGTGCTATCTGCCTCTTTCCAGTCTTCTGGAACTTTCTCGGACTGCCATGATTTCTCAAAGATGGTAGAGAATAGCCCTGTGATGGTATTGGCAAGTTCCTTCAAAATGCTTGGGTGTTTTCCAAGGGTTCGTGTGTGTCCAGTGGATTAAATGGTTCCTAACTTTTTCTTCCTCTGCTGTGGGTATTGCTTTACTTCCACAGATTGCTAGGTGGTTCATGGACATCTAAGGACAAGCTTTTTCATTGAAAACCGAAGCAAAAAAGGGCATTGACTACTGGGCCTGTTGATTGTCCTATTCTGAGAGAATACAAGTGTGAATATGATTTCTTGATTCTTAAATGCATACTGCTGCGCTTTCCTGAATTGTCAGCCATTGTATTTGTTGCTGCCTGACACCTCATCAATGTAAAGACCTTTCTTTTTCCAATTAACAACCATCAGATTGCAAGGCTGGAGAAAGATAAAGAAGAACTCCATAATCAGCTGCTTAGCGTTGATCCCACGAGGGACAGCAAACGTGTGGAGGTACTCACCAGAGAGAAAGCACAACTGTATCAGAAATTAAAAGGCTTAGAAGCAGAAGTAGCAGAACTAAGAGCAGAAAGAGACAATTGTGGCGTACAAGCAGAAAATGTTCAAAGAGTACAAGTACGACAGTTAGCTGAGATGCAGACTCTGGCAAGGTCTCTAGAGGTAAGATTATTTTTAATTTTTTTTTTATCTTCTCTCCTTGTAGAGAGTAGTGAGAATAACTCTTAGCCTAATAGAACTGCCACTGAGGTCACTGATAATTTTGCCATTGACTCCACAATTTGAATGTGTAAATTTCAGGTTTAAAACCTAGTTGTAAGTACATTAGAGTCTTACTACCAATGCAGCTTTAGAAAGGTAGAGGGCTTAACTGAGAGATTCTTTTTATTGATCTTCCTTCTAAACATGTGCATGATACCATATTTGCATTTAGTAAGGTGCTCATGTCAGCAGTTGTCACTTAGTTGGAGTTAGATACTGATGACAATATCTTAATAATCTGCTACAGTAAATTTTTTATCTTTAAAAAACTCCCTTTGTGTTTAATCCTTTCTACTTGTCTCTCTGTTCTCCGACATATTACCATAATTATTTAGTTCTCGGCTTTTACTTGCGCTTTTAAGAACCTTTGTTACTTCTGACCAGTTATGTTTCCCAGGGTTCCTCCATATTCCTCATCTGTGGTCTTCAGTTCTTGCTGTCTAGGTAGTGAGTCTTTCCATGTAGACTTCTCGGATAGCTGCAATGTACAGATGTAGGGTTCATTTTCCTTTTTACTTTGTAAATGCTACATACCGTTTGTTACAAAATGCTGTGAATCTCTGCCAAGTGCTCTGATCCCATCTTAGTATCATATTTTTAATTTAGAAAACTTTAAAAATTCCTGCCAGAAATAGGTAATTTAGCTTGCAAAAAGTAAGGTGAAATCCTAGGTTGTATTACTGTTTGGATACTTTAGTAAATCTCATGGTCTTGAGTCTATAATATTTACATACTGGTGATACTGGTGTTTAGAGCCAAGTAATTTACTGGTAGGAATGTGTGCTGCCTCCTAAGTCAGACTCTCTCTGCCTTTTGAAGTAGGATTGACAATGTGTATGATTCTGTGCAGGCAGTGTTAATAAAGACAGTTGTTACTTCTGAGTAAAATACAAGACCCTTATTGTATTGGAACATACTGTTGACTGAAGGTTACATATTTTTATGTATAGTTATTATATAACATAAAAGGCCATTAATGTCTTAAAGCCCAGATCAATTGAACCATAGAGGTGAATAGTAAGAGACAGCCCTGCTCCAAAAATCTTACAAATACCTCCTTTATTCAAGGCAGAAAAGAAGTCAGCTGAACAACAGATTGATCGAATTGAGAAAGAATTGCAGATGAGTCATGAGCAGAACATTCTTCTAACTAGCAAACTTCACAAATCTGAACGAGAAGTCAACTCCTTAACTGCCAAAGTAAGTGCTTTTATGATATCTAAAATACGTTTTTCATATCATGTTATGTAGAAGTTTTTCTGTTTATATTTTACATTAAGAATAAAGTAACAATGTTTTCTTCAGTCACTTGAAGTAGGTTTGGAATTTTTTTTCCCAGTTTCAGTTGGAAGATATGGAACGTGCCTTCACAGGAAAAACTTCATCCCAAGCAGTATCTCTAAAG
>VXAL01019620.1:183237-261902 GCA_013399475.1 Chauna torquata | reverse complement strand
AAAAAAAAAAAAAAAAAAAAGCTTATTGGGTGCCTACTAGTTACTCCCATCAAAACGGAAAATAGTTGCTTTCCTTTAGTACACAAGCTTGACCACATACAATCAAAATATGCTAATAAATGCTGAAGGAAACCAAATCTTGTCCAGGGCCAGTCCAATTATGAATGCTTTCCTGGAATTTAAAGATTCATTTGTCATTTGGTATGAAGTAGCTGTTTAGTATTTCCTAGCCTGATACATATGTAACTTTTACTGGATTATTGTGTGGTGGGTTTTTAAGAAAGTCAGTGTTCCAGATCAAATAGAAAACTTCCAAGAGGTGCAATGCGGTATTTTTTTGTTTTAACTTCTCTTTTGCTATGGATTGCTATTGCAATTGCACTGTGGTCACTGGTTCAAGTATTGCTTTTCAGATTAACGTTTGAGGAGATCATTGCATTAGGACTGCAGAGTACATTCAGTTGTCAGTATCGTATTAAATACTTTGGATGTTTACTTTAGGAAGGAGTATCCATATTTTGAGTGAGATCATCATTGTAATTTACACATTTATGGGACACAGACCAGTCAGGAGCGAGTTTTCCTTGGAAGACAGTGAAAGGAAGTTGGCAGTCCTCCAAGATGATTTTGTAAGTCTGTAGATAATGGGAGATGCACCATGACTGATACTGCAGAAATTAAGAAGCTTTGCAGCCTACATGCAAGTCCTCCCAGTCCATCCTGCCCTTACTCTGGGAGCCTTGGGACGTTTCCATCTTTTTTCTGACACTGTAGGTGATATGACTTCCTCAGTTCAATAATTCGTTTGAGCTTGAACTCTAAGAGTTAAGTTGCACCAAAGCAACAGAGCTTAAAGAGGAAGTGAAATAAGGACCAAAAGATAAGAAAGCCTAAGATAGACAATTTCAGATAAGTTAAAAATAAAGCTAGTTGGGCCATGAGTAGGCAAAGCAGTTGGCTTTGTGTGGCTTAGGCTTGGAAATGAAAATGTGAAATAAGAAAAAGAGCTGAAGGCAAACTACAAGACTGATAAAGACGAGAGACGAATTCAAGCAGGCACTTGCTAAGCATTTCAGGAACAGTGTTAGTGGTATTTCTTTAAAAAAAAAAAAATCTCATGGCATTTTTAACCACTGTCTCAACTGAAATTCTTTTAATGTTAAGCAGTGCTTTTTGAGAAAGTTGGGTTCTTGGGTTCCTGGGTAGTAATAGTTATCTATAGTCAACAGGAAGATACAAACCCCACTGGATCTACTAAAAGAACTGTTATGGGTACCAAGTGGGCTAGGGTCCTGGTTCTGATTTGAGAGTGGATGACTCATAATATTTCCACTGTATGGAAAGTAAAGGGTGTTTGGTGAGAAATCTATGGAGATTCATTCAGACTCCCTGCAGGAAAACTGCATCAGCCCAAGACTGGAGTGGTATGGGTGCACTGATAGCACTCCCTGGACTGCATTTCTTAAGAACTACTGCACAGAATCTCACCTTTTGATTTTTATATAGCATAGTTAAATAGGCAATTAGTTCTTCTCTACTTTGACCCACAGTGCAGATAGCCACAACAAACATGACAGTAGAGAGAACCTGGCTCCTTTCCTATCCACTGCTAGAGAACACAGCCTATTTTAATGTTCTAGCCGTACAAAATTCTACACAAATGATAGACGGTGGTGGTGTGGTTTCAGCTGGGATGTTGTCTAGGAACCATAACTGTGGGAGCTTCCTGTTGTGTTGGTGTTTGTTCTGGTCCGGAGCACGTAATAGTCAAGTCTGTACTTCTCTATGACAAAGGAGGAGCAGACCACACAGAGCAGCAAGCTACTCTGTTTCATCTTACCTACTGAACACAGAAGGCAGTTGTTAGCCCTTCTGACAACTGATGCTTGGCATAGTTGTCTAATTTTGTGTTGCAGTGTGATTATTTGATTTGATTTTAGGAATGGTCTGTGGACAATTTGGCAAAATGCCAACCAACAAGAAGCCTACAATTAACTAGCTTACTGGAATCAGTTTTCAAAATTTGAGTTTTTTCAACTGTGCTCACAGTTGAACAAAACCTAGGATTATGTTAATGCACAGGTTCAAATTTGGCGAATTGAGCGGAAAATCAAATTTAAATCGGAAGCTTCAAGTATATAAAGGTAGGAGTTGTGAAAAGAAGCGTTTATTTTAAGAGCCTTAAGGCCTTAATCCAAAACACTGCTTCGTCTGTGTAACTTCTTAATCTTTTTACCTGATTTTTCTAAGGACTTTAGAATATAAACGTATAGAATGGCTGGAGGAGAAGCATATCCTTACTCAGCGCGTCACAGAGAAAGAAGAGAAATATAACCAAGTGAAGAACAAGCTATGTCGAGCTGCTGTTGCTCAAAAAAAGGCATGTTGACTCTTCCTTTATGAATGATCCTGTTTATGAAAAGTTCAGCTTTACTTTGGCCAGCTAGAATTGTTTTAATATTAAGAGTTTATTTGCATTCTACTGTATATAATGACAAAGTACATCAGGTTTTCCAAGATTAGCAGAGAAATATGTTGAAATGATATGCAAAAGAATACTACAGCCGACAACTTTTGTTTTAGTGCCATCAAAGATTTTGTGAGGGTTTCTTTGTGTGTGTATTTAGATGTTGTTACTATGTGTTATTTAAGAGGTGGACTCCTTGATTACTATGATGTTTTGGGTATCAGACAGATGATGTTCGCCTTTTCCTTGATGTGTGCCCTATCTGTTCTGTGTTGCAGTGTGGTACCCTTCATGGAATATTAAAACTTAGTATCTTCTCCTAAGCTTGCTTGTTATGCGGTAGCTTGAAAGGAAAAGCTGATTAATTGTTTATAAAAACTCAAGATTAATTGGCAGTTTTATACATTGGACATATACTGGTTATGAAACAGCTAGTTTCTAAGGTTGTTAAAAGTTGAGGCCAACATGAGTGAAAAAAAAGTCACGGAATAAAGTGTACAGTTTTTTGTCATGTTTATACATGGTCATTTAAAGAATGAATCTTATAATTATGCAGCTCTTGTTTGTTAATACAGTTAGTCATCGACCAATGAGTGGCTTACAACTGTGCATTTTTCAGTCACAGTTCTGGGTTATTTCTCATCTCTTTTGTTTCCCATCGTGGGGATTCAGAACCTTCTAAGAGCACAGCACCTGTTCTTAGGGAAATTGTAAGAACTGTCACAGTGTTAAACCATGTGCAGTGTGGATTTAATTTTTACAGGATCTAATATATCAAGGTTACTTAGCTTTATTTGAAATGTTTGTTTGGCAGAGAAAGACTCTCAATGATAATAAACAAAGGAGGATGCAAGAGAAACTACAACTTTTGGAAGCCAAGATAGAAGAACTGGAAAAAGAAAATCAGGTGTTAAATAGGTAATAAACATTCATTTTTCCTAACTTGAAAAATGATGCATGCCCCAAATCTGACTTTTACAAATATGAAGTGCTTTTGAAGATACATGCCACTTAGTTTAGTAACTGGAGTCCAATCAAATGGCATTTTCAGCATTAGAATTCTTTGAGTGGAGTCCATTTATGGTGGCTGTGTTGGTATGGACAGCTAAGAGTTTATAAGACAACTGGAGGGCTGTCTGTTCAGGTAGAAATGAAGGAAAAATATCTGAAGAGTGCACAGATGCTGTTGCAGGAATCTCTTCAAAAGAAGAAATTCATGTTTTAAAAAAAAAAGGTGTGAGTAAAGCAGTGTTAGAGTTGAAAGTACAGTGTGTGAAAATGTATGGAAGACAGGAAAGAAAAAAGACTTCAGAATGGCAAGGGAAACGGACTTAACATCCTCTTTGAAAGGCAAGCTTCTCTTCTTTTCCTCTTCATTGAGCACGTATCAGGGCTTGATTGAAATAATTTAATGTGGCTCCTGTGGCTCACTACTGTGAATGCTATTAAAAGCTTAATTTATTCCATGTAAATGCTAATCTGTAGTACATCGGTAGGTTAGTGTGTAGAGGGACTCTTAGACATTTAGGCAGAAGAATATACACAGATCTTCCACCTTGAAGTTTTTCTGGTATGTGGTTTTCCCTCACAGGGACAGTAAACAGCAGAGTACTCATGGAGAGGTATGCTTCTGTGTTGTGATAATAAAGATTCTGAGCAATAAGAAAGCTCTTATTTCGTAGGCAGAATGTTTCCTATGAAGAATATGCACGCCTCCAGAAGAGACTAAAGGACTTGCAACGTAGACACAATGAATTCCGGAGTTTAATTTTGAATCCTAACATACCTTCATTCAACCCAGTCAGTGTAATGTCATCCTCTGGCTTGCCTCCTGGGCCTGAAGTGTCCTTCCCCCTCCTTCAGGTGGTGATGTATTACAATATGTGAAAATAATGCAACAGAAGAGGGTGTTAGAACAGTCCTTCATTAAACATCTTAGTCTTAAGGAAGGAAGGAGCATTAGATATTTATAGAGAGGAAATAAACTCTGAGGAATGCTTCTAGTGATGTTCCCTTCCTCGCAATAGGAAGGAGTTCTTGAAAGACAAAGGGTACATGACAGAATGTAACGAACAGGCACTTTTAACCCTGTTCTCAGTACTTTGTCCTTCTCCTGAGAGGCTTTAAATGGCTCCGTTTGGACAAGAAATACCATGGTGTTTGCCTCGCACCATGCTTTCATAATTAAAAAGCAGTATTGCTGCTCTTGATTTCTTGTGTGCTTAAAAGCATTTTATTTACCCTAGTGAGCTTCTGAGGGCAAAAATCTCTCTAACTGAGGTTGGCCAGGCTGACTTTACTGATTCCTAGTAACAGAGGCAAGGCCTCAGCTTAGTGTGCATGTTCGCGTGAGAGCAGAAGTGCCTGAGCTCATTTCTTGCTGCTGTTGTTTGTCTTGAATGTCAGAGTGATACCCACTAAAATTTGGGGGGTGGTGGTGGTGGAATTTAATGAATAGCAACATTCTGCCCTTCACAATTTTTATTTTAAAACCATTAGTTAAAAAATGAAATTACTGCTCATTTTGGTCCCATGTAGGTGTGCAAAATGTAATAGAGCCACTTTTATTGATTTCAAGGAGGAACAGCATCAAAGAGAGCTTTCCCTGCTTCGCAAGCGGCTGGAAGAACTAGAAACCACACAGAGAAAACAGCTGCAAGAGCTTGGACCATCCAGAGAGCGAGTAACCGTGGGAGCATACAGGGACTTAGCTAGAAACAGGATACCTGAAGAAGGTGGCGCACAAAGCGGGGACTCCAAATAATATGTGTGAATTCTACGTAGTGTTAGTTTTTAATAGCTTATCATTCGTATGTGCTTTTTTTAATATTCTGCCAAAACATGATTGTATGTGCCTGAATTGCATTAAATATATTCTGCTTAGTTTTGTATTTATTTTTGATAGGCTGTCATAAATTATCAAATATAAGGGTTTCTAAACAGAAGCATTGTAAGAGTAACTACATTTTGAAAATATCTATATAAGCAGTATAAAAATATTTGGAAGTCAAAACATGAAATCTTGTTGCACAAAACTTTAAAAAATATTTTAGTAAGGTTTGTGTTGTGCTGAAATTTGACATTTGAAATATAAATTAAGATCCAATTTTTTGGAAAAATCCTTAAAACATATTTGATAATATCCTCATACTCCTTCGATGTAGAAGTTATTGGATCAGTGTGGAGTTTTGCTGGGTTGATATTTGAATTGTCAACCAGTTGCTATAATCCACATTTGGAATGTTATTTTGAAGTCCCCATGCACAAAGACAGGGTGAAATGAAATGAAATAGCCATGAAAACTTCTCTTTGCTACTCTTCTCAATTGCCTCTTGTATTTTATAATGGGAAGAAGCAATAATCAGTTTTTTTTTAAATAATGCAGTAGAGTTAAGTACAACAAATTGCCTTCACATTATGAAAATCTTTGTATTTGTTGTTGCTACTGTGATTTGTTTACTCAGCTATAATAAAATCTATTTATTCAAGGTTTATTTTTTTTTCCTTCATTACCAGTTAACAGAAACCTGTAAAGCATCAATTAATTTTCATGATTTGCTAGTGAAAAAATTTCTTGGAAGTGTAGGAATGATTTTTATCTGCTGTTTTTTGAAGATACTGCAGTGAAAATGTATTAGTGAGATATGTAGTATATTTTTTAATAGTTTTTTCAAAATTGTTGTTAGGCTGTAGTAATAAACTGAGGAACTAAATTGCATAGGGTGACATTGTCATTCATATTGATTCAGCTTTGCTCTCCAGATGCAGCATTTTTTATTTTCTGTGCTGTATGTAAATATAAGCATTGTGTTGCATTTTCATGGGGAATTTGTTACTGTTCTCTGAGAAAAACAATGTATTAAGCCTCTAACTATTAGTCGAAGTAATTTCCATTACTTCTATCTCCTGGAGGATTAACCTGGAAAAGGTATCTGTGCCTGAGCTGGCTTTGCCAAATGTAATGTTCACTGATGTTTATCGTTACGTTAAGAGCACAGCACCTGTTCTTCAAAGAGCTCGGGCTCAACAATCTCTTTGTTCCATCCATGACACTGGGTGTGTGGTATTCAGCAGGACTTTCACACGACGTCAGGACCTGGGGAAGGGCACTTACACAAACCAGGGAGGCCTTGGAAGGTAGAAGGCGGCTAGTAACAGGAGGAAGAACGATGGTTAGCCGCACCTGTTGGGGGCTCCCCTTCCCAGTTGGTCCCAGGCTCTGTTCCTAAGAGTTATCAGATTATCCTCTTTTTAACATTTTTTAACTTTTAAAAAGTATCATCGTCCTCTGAACCTTAAAGCAAATGAAGTTGTAGTGTTGCTGCCGAAGGCTTTGCAGAGGCGTACCGTGCACTGCATCTTCAACCTGCTGGTGCTTCCCTGAGGCTGGGGAGGCTGCAGGGAATCCCCCTCCCCCTGCCTGCTGCCCCAAGCCCCTGCAGGGAGGTTGCTGCTCTGTTTCGGGCCAGTAACTGTCCACCCCCGGCATCACCTGATGCTGCATCACACCTTCCTTCTCGTACTACCCAACTTCAGAGTCGCTGGTTTGTAAAGCACGGCGTTTGCTCATGGGGCTGTGCCCTGGGGCCTCTGCAGAGCTGGGATCACAGGGGTGCTTCTCAGCTGACACCCGTCAGCGTCTTATACTCCGCTCCTTGCATGACCATGACCTTGCTACAAGCTGTTTGCTCTCTGCACCATTTTTAAATACGTGAACTAATCAAAACAACCTTCAAATGCATTTTATTCTAGATAAACCCATACAAACACCAACATGTATTTGTCATTTGCACTTTTTTAAACCATTCATTTTAAACAACAGGTTAACTTCTGTACAACAGGAATTACTTTACACATTAGTAGCATCTGACTTCAAACTAAATGACTGCAAAATAATGCTCTGTAAGCTAGTGTTAGAAAATATGCTGTTTGCAATAGCAGTTTGCCTGAAAATGTGAAAATAAGTTAAACAGAAGTTTGCTTTCATTTCAGCGAACATGATTAGAATTGTTGGGTTGCCGTAAGGCAGCTTTAGTCATAGGTTGTTTTGTCTGAGTAACAAAGTAACAGCAGATTGCAAATATGGAAGGTGTGCCAATGTTTTGTGCTCTGACCCAAACCTACCAAAAGAGCTACAATCACTTAATTGTACTTCACATCACTTTGTGAGATCCACCTGATGGGTTACAAAAAAAGTCCCAGCATGACTTTGAATGGGTTACTAACAGAGTGAAGCTGTTCAGGAGGCTTGAAGAAAAGGCACCAATCCTGTTCCAGGCTGTAGGCTGAGGCTACACGGCCTGCTTCAACACACTTCAAAATCTCTAGAAATTGTCAACGCTATTGTAGCAAACAAGTAGTAGTACAAATACAGAACAGGACTGGTTTTTGTTTTCTCATCATAAAAACACAGATAGTGAGGTTCACAGGATCAGACCCACGCAAACAGATTATATTTTACAGCATTTCAAGCAGAAATTTTGGGTTGTTTTTCTGCCTGTACAGAAGGTTACTGTTGAACAAAACTATCACATTTCCTTCAAATGCACTTCCAGCAAACACTTGAAATGGAACTGAACTTCTGAGACATCTGTCCAACTAGAATGAGTAAATCGCTTATGCCTGTCCTTCACTGTTCATTACTGTGCTCTTTTTTCGTTTCTCTGATGCTGCTTTAAAAGGTTAAGTTAAGAATGTTAAAAATCAAAGCCCTTAAGTACAGGTAATCTAAGCTTAAGTGCTACTCAAGCCATAGTCCACTCCTTTAGGACAGAGGGCAAGACTGTTTTTTTTTTTTTTTTCCATTAAAACTAATCACACTATATTGTGCCAAGCAGAGAGGAGAACTGCTAAAAGTACTGCAACACTGTAGTGCAGTTTCCTGAACAAAGCCATACATTCCATCAAGTACTGTGTAAACTTAACAGCAAGTATAAGACTTGAATTTAAAAAAAAGCCATCACAGTATGGACTGGTTGCTCCCCTCTCCGATATGCAAGAGGTACAATTTGTGCAATCATATGGTAGGGAGGGGCAGACCAGTAGGCGTCTTTTTTTTTCCCCCCCCTCCATATTAACAGGCAGCCTGGCCTCTGCCGAAGTGTGGTCAGCATTCCCTGGCTGTCCAGGTGCCATGGGCTTGTGCCTGGTACCAGCTTCTGGTAGCATGTGCAACAAACCCAGCCAGCCTTAGCACCGTTGTGCTGCAGCCTCTGGGTTCCTCCACAGCAGCGCTGCGCAGTAATAAACGTTTTGAGCAGCTGCCTGGGAGCTATGTGTAGGCATCTCTGTCTCGTGCCAGCTCCAGCTCATGTTGACTGTCCTAAACGTGGGCCACCTGTGCCGTTCGTGTGGTGCCCTCTTGGCTGCCAAGGTAGGGGACAGCTCATCGCTCCCATGTGGGCCACTGTGCTACACCAGGCACCTCCGGTGGTGGGTCCCTTAGGAAACATGAGGAAATGGGTCCCCGGCTCTTTTCCAATGGCTTTTCTGGATGAGATGCTTCTCATCAAAGCCCTGGCTCAAATCTAAGGGCAGGCTGTAGCCTTAGGACGTGCCTCCGTGGCCATCACAGCAACTGAAGCAGAGCCTGCGGCAACACATTTCGGCTTTGTAGCGGAGGGAGGGACTGCGCTGGTGCGGCAGCAGAGCCAGCGCCACGGCTGTTCCTCTGCAGCTTGGCACCGTGGCCACTGCACCAGCCTGCTCTCAGCAGCACGGCCAAGCACCTGTGTTTCAGCTGGGCTAACTTTAGCCACAAATGCAATTCCTACCCCCACCCAAAGCTTTGAAAACGCCAAAGCCTCAAAAAAAAAACCACCCAGAAAGACTAAGGTGGGCTGTTTCCTCCCCTGCCCCCCAAACCCTAGCTATATCGTGTATGTATCAACCAGGGATTATTACCACAGACCTCCTGCTCTCACATGTTATTAAACTAACCCTCTTTTCACAAACCTTTTGTTTGGACAATCCGGAAAAAAAAATAAGATGCTGGCATTAGATCCATGAGACCGTTGTACATGGACGGCAGGGCTGGCCAGGACTGGCAGCACGGATGCATGGGCCTGTGCACCGTGCACCTGAGCGCACGTCTGTGCACCTCAGTACAGGTCTGTGCACCGAAGCGCAGCCAACGTCAGCTGCCTGTTCCGATGCAGTGCAGCTGCACGGAGGTTTCACGTGTGAAGCTGCTCACAAGTGTTTCACAGCTTATGTAAGGATGGAAAGGTAGAAACGTAAACACAGACTGATGCCAGTCTAGCTCCTTTCTCCAAAAGCCTCACCCCTGTTCAGTGGTCAGTCCACCTTGCACATGCAATTGTTACGCTTGGAAAAAGAAGTCCCGCCACGTGGCGTTTGCACTTCAAACCTGAGGCCCACTTTTTCTGCTAAGCAAGCTTGTCCTAAGTGCCACTTGGGTGCTGGTTTTTTTTTTCAATTCAAACAGGAGCCAGCCTGCATTTGTCTGGAAGGAAGGAAACTGCAGCTGACCTATGTTCTGACGCTGGAGCTCATCCTCACAGACTGCCAAGGCTGCTGAAAGGATGTGGCAAAACATCAGCTTTCTGTCTTGAAAACAGAGCTAAACAACTTTACTTGGGCAACTCTGAACTTGCAGTGTGCTTTGTGCATCTCCTACAAGCTTGTTTTTAAGTAAGTGGAAAGCTTACTTAGGCAGTATTTTTGAACCAAAAAGGTACATGCGTTCAAGCACCTAGAAACCCTGGCCCTGCCAATGCCAGACTCACTTTCGCTTTCACATGCTCACGTTGGAATATCTACCCCTGCACATACTTCATTCCCAAACTTAGATATTACTTGGAATGGTCAGAGTGGAGAAGAGCGTCCAAATGTTTCAAACCCTGTACATATAGTCATTCAAAACTGTTCTGGGAGCAGTAGTGCTTATTTAAAATTCCCCACAGTGACGCTGTGAGTCAGTGCTCTGCTCAAATCCATTTGCATTTTTTCTTTTCATCAAATAAGGCTTTTACTTGCTGGAGCTGTTTCTGGACTTCTTCAAACCCCCGTTCTCGCTCGAGTTTGCTGACAATCTGTTAAGAATTAGCAAAAAAAGAGAATAATTTTCTTAGTGCTTATTTGATTTGCTATTCTTTAAAGCCTGCTTTTTTGCATTCCAACAACTACTGGCAGAAAAATCCATCTGAATGCCCGCCTGTATGTAAACATTCTCCTCTGACTTTAACACTTTATTTTGGTAGTTTCCCTTTCAAGTCGTTATGATCACAGGATTTGCAACACTTCTACAGAGGGAAGAATGACAGAGCCAAGCTAAAACCAAAACAAACCCCACACATGTTCATCTATTAAAGTGTGAGGCAAGGCCAGTGCTCCACTTTTACCCTAGAGCGGATTTGCAATTGCTCTTTTATTTCTTTTCCTTTGCCCTATAAACTGAGGGCAACGACCTGCCTCTCTTCCTCCAGCGGACCCACTTGGCACCAGATCAGGTGATGGGAAGGAGCATGACCGGTGTCTGAGAACTCTTTGCTGGCAACTCTACAAAGTGACTGAGGTCTCAGCAAACAACGAGGTTTAGCTGTTCCCCATCAAATGTCAAATGGGGAAGAGCAGAGGGAGGGTGTCCTTCTAAGGACAGGGTAAGCATAGCAAGTACTACCTTCAAAAAAGCAAAAATGGGCATTAAGATTAGAACGTATTCTGAACTCTTCTGTGTCAACAATTTTAATGAGCTTAATGAATTGCAGTGCTTTTCCAAGTGTCACTCCAAACTTCTTTTAAGAGGCAAAGATCTGATGCTAAAGCCAGATAGTTCAAGATATTAGAGGTCAGAAGCGGCGAACTAGCTAACAGGTGATAGAGAGCTGGATGATCACAGCAAGTGCTGATGCTGTGCTGTTGGGGATGAAAGAGAGAAAGGTCTGGTTGCTGGGAGACCCAGACAGCCTGCTGGAAGCGGTAACGAGGCCCACAGGCTGCACAGCCCGCCTGGCTCTCATCTGCATCCCTGCTCAGGCACACGCAGCCTCTGCTAAGGAGCGGAGAACCCCACCAATGTAAAGCAGAGGGCAGGGATTTTCTCACAAAGCAGCTTAGAGACAGCCTGTGACTAAATGCATGCAGGTGAGAAAAGACTTCTTTTGTTAGCAATAGCAGGGACTGGAAACTACAGCTTCTTTTCGTTACGGGAAGGACTATTGGAGCAGAGGATAAGAGGGCTGCGATGGGAAAGGAGCAGACGTCTTACTGTAAGGCTGAGTGTGCTCTGCTGAGCGGTTTGTACTGACTGCTGAACTGAGATCCCGGGTGCTACAATCTGATCTGTTTTCTGAATCTCCAGGGAAAAGGAGTGCAAGCACAGGAGGTGTGACAGACATTAACAGATACACTGCAAACACTGTGAAACAAAAAGCTTTGACTATATAGGAACCTTCTCAAAACTGCAGGGAGAGTTTTGTTTCTATTGTCTGTGTGAAAAACAGTGGCGATGGTGAGGGTGCATTACACACCCTTGGCCTGTGACCCCTGTGGGAGGTGGGGTCTCCGGCTGCCCTGGGGCTGCGCTGCTCTGGCCCTACACAGCTCCGTGAGGAGCACAGCCTCGGCGTGTCACTGACGGCTGCCTCTGGAGTGGGCACCCAGTAAGTCACAAACCAGGCCGGCCCTTGGTGAAGTTTGTCAAGCTCAGCTTTCAAGCCTGTGATGGCAAGCGAACGTGAAGGGGGTAAGCAGGAACAGCAGATCTGCTTACCTCATCGTAATACTTCACTATGTATCTGTAGATTTCAATCAAGGCCGCTTCCTCATTAAATTCATTTTCATGTTTCTAAAACAGAAAACAGCCCTGGTCAGATAGTTCTCCTTTTTTAAAAAAAGTGACAGAAAAGCAAATGAAGTTCCCACTTCTCAACCATACCTTAGATTCCTGAGTTAGAAATTCTTCAACCTCTGAAGTGGTCAACGGAGGCAGATCCCTGATGGCTTTATAGTATGCTTTCACCTCCTTCTTGTAGAGTGGAATGTCCTTAGCGTACAGGAGTTTATTTGTTGGTGCCTCCTTAAAAGAAAACATTTGAAGCCTTGTCAATTTTCACAGCACAGATTTCCTGAGGTTCCACCTCCACATAGTTAATTGCATCTAATTGTGTCTCTGTGTGACTCATTTCTCTTTGCAGTGGTTACATGCAAGGAATCAAGGTTATGAAAGAAAGATGAAGAGCAGACTTCAGTAACAGTGCATTGTGTTTCATGACAGTTGCCATGTAATTATTTCCAATGGCATCAGAAGCGCTAAAGATTTGTCCCTTAGACATACTTTTCTTTCTAACTTCCTGCCCCTCTCTGGACCTGAAAGACTGTGAAAGCTGAAGCAAAGGGCTTGAGGTATTTACATACAGGATACAGCAGAGCTGTGGAAAGTTCCCCTAGGGTAACACGCCAGAGAGCCCTGCTAGACCCTGTGCTAGCAGAGGTTCCCCTAAAACACCCTGGTCTCTACTATTCCCTCCTCTCAGGGCTTTAAAAGTGTGGAGAGCTGACTGCCAGGCAGGCACAGCCAAAGGGATTTTTTTCCCCCCCGAGGGCTTCAGCAACCCAGGTCAGTACTGACTGACCAGGCAGCTTTTGGCTCCTCTGAGGAAATAAATGCTGATGTTTGTAGCAGGAGCTAAAGCCCCACCTGGAAACCATGTTTTCAAAATGTAAAGGTGGGGGCTGGTAGTTTCCTGTAACTGCTCTAGTTTAAATTCTGGGGAATAAATGACACAAGCATGTGATAGCTTGTCAGTCCCGTTTCCACTATGTGACGAAGTGTTTTAAGTATGTTTGTTTTCTAAGTGGCTAAACAACGTTTTAAGATGAAAGACTAAAAATCATGAAAGTAAATACAATTTTACCAACATCTAAGAAGAAGGTAGCTGTATTGCAAACCATCATATTTCAGCATCCCTTTTTTTCAAAGGGCTAATGGGAGCTGTTGTATCAATAGTACTTCACAATGGATGTAGAAACATCCATTTCTGCTTCGCAAGTGTAGAAACTTAACAGACCATGCTCATTTACAACTTTTCCATCAAGCAAGCAATATGACTAGTTTTAATTCATGACACTTTGCTCCTAAAGTAAGATAAATAAGCACATTACTTGTTATTTACCTTTAACAGATGAGCAGTTTGTTCAGATCGCATCAGAAATTACTCCATTTTTACATATAAAATTTTAGGCTGAAAAATTTCTAGCCTTTTTTCTTGGTAGTATGGACCTGTACCAAAGACCTTTTCAACATAAGATTTCTGGACTTCTTCCTCCAGCAAATAATTTTGCATATAAAAAGCGAGTAGCTAATACAAATGAAGGGAACTGTATCAAACTTTAGAGCTCTTTGAAGTATTCTTACAGATCCCAGTAGCTTTATATGTGTTTTCTGCACGTGTGTGTGGCAGGCAAAGTTTGGACTACTTATTAAATAACGTTAATACTTTTAAGACCTCCATTTAGAAACTGTTAAAAACTTCATTAAAACTTTACAATTTCCACCCTCTTCCACATATTCCATACACTGCACAGAAACTAACTACAGGGAAGAAAAGCAGCAGTTGACTATAAACACGACATTTTAGTAGCTCTATCTGTCTACTCCAATGAATTCTTTAAAGTCTCATGAGATGGAGCAACAAGGAACGGAAACCCAGCTTAATGAAGCCACTCTCAGTTTTGCCCTCAGCTTCAATAGATCCAGGACTTCATCCCCCAAATCATTATACAATCGAAAAAGTCATGGGTTGAGAAGTTAGCAAAAGACACGAAGGGCAGCATTACCTTCCCCATTGTCTGTTCTGCTAGAGAAAAGGCATCCATGAAAGCTTGTGCGATTACAGACAAACAGCCATCTATATGTGAAGTCTTCTTAATATCAAAGACAAATTGCGGATTCTTCAGTATGTTCACCCAGAAGCGCAGAGGAAGACTAGACAGAGAAAGAACAAGCATCTTAAAAATTAACCACTTAGGTTGCACAACTGCTTTAGAATGGCAGTTTAATTGCACTGCGCTCATGAAAAGAAGCACATTTGGTTCTGCTTATTCATGTTAAAAGAGAGATCAGGGAACAAAGGCTACAGAGCAAATACATCAGTTGGTCCTCTCTCCAACTTTAAATAATGCTCTCAACCTGCAAACACTTCTTTCTGAGTCTGAAGTCAGTGTGCAGACTCTCAAGTCCTGGGAGCTATGGTGCTTTTTATCAGTACCTTATCAATGTACTAAAATTATGGGGGCCCACAGAGCCAAACCACACCTTCACCCTGACATATCAAAACCTTATTCTTCTGATTACAGGTGACCTGCTCCATCTTTGCAACTATGCTTTTGAAGAGTGCACGCACTCCTGTGCCTACCACGTGGATGTACCTGTTGGTTTTCCATATATGAACCACATCAGGGTCAGTGATTTTTTTGCTCTCAGCCTGGGCATCCAGAAAGTCAAAAAAGTACTTGATGGCAACGGGTGCTTTATTGTTAGGTAAACTCCAAATGCTTCTGAAGAGATTTTCAACAACTGAATGAATTGCAACCTGCAAAGTAAGAAAGTGAGCAGTGCTACTCTTACACAAGAAAAGAACAAAATTTGTCGTCTTGGAGAGCTGAGCATGCCCCAGGGTAACCACACACAGAAACTGCAATACACTTGTGGCAAACATCTAGGCCATAGCCTACTGGCAAACAAGACAGCCAATAACAAAATTGAAACTACAAACACACCATAACAAGCTGCTTTCACGTGTCACTACCGCTTTGCCAGCAGAAGAATTGTGGGAAACGTTGTGACAAATTGTATGTGGAAGGAGTCATTTGCTGAGTTTCCTGAACGAAAAACATCAGCCCCTCAGACACTGTTCACGCCTTTGCTGAAGGCATTTGGAACTTGTGACTGCAAGTAAGAGGGAGGTGAGGAAACGAAGTTTAACCAGTTCTCTAGGGCACTGGTCTTCAAGGTGCCATTAGAGATATAATTTGAGCTGCTCTCATTAGCAGCACTTCACAGCCAAGGGACTGTGGCTGCTGATCTAATTCTAGGATAGTGGCTTTGGGTGGCATATGAAGATGCTAATATTAGAGAGAAGAACTGAAAACTGGGTATTTCTGATCCAGAAGTGAAGCTATTTGGCTGACAAAATCAAGGCAGGGTTGCTGATGGACCCACTGACATTGTCACAGAGTATTCACAGGTAGAGGCAAACAAAGCAAAACTATACTTATTTGTGCTTTTTTCCTCACACCTGTTCTGAAGCCCAGTTCAGCCCAAATGTCTCAACAAGAAGGATTTAAGCGTACTGCAGGGCCTTGATGCATTACTGTCCAGTTCATTCCATGTGGCAAACAGAAACGATTGTGTCTGTTCGCACATGCGTGAGAGAAAGAGGCAGAGAGATGTGGTTCAATGCAATTTCCTTCAGTGCCTGGCACATAGCAGGTAGAATTTCACAGTGAAGGATATCACAGCACTGTTGTTCAGAGTGCTCTCTTACTTTGGAGAAAGATGATTCATTTAACGCCCTCTAAAAGACTGTTTCTTAAGAGGCTGATCTTTTCTTTTGTACTTCAGTCTTCCACTGTAAGATATTAATGGCTTACCCCAGCAATTCCTACGGGCTTATGCTAGTTTCCCTGGCTAATGAGAAGTGACCAGTCTTCACTCTCACTTTGAGTAGTGTCCCAAATTACTCCAGATGCTATCAACAATCTAATTAATAATGACTGATAGATTTTTACATGCAAGAAGGCCATAATCATCATCCCTTCAGGCCTCTTGTATCACACAGCTCTCAGTGTTGTGTACTGATTAATATTAATATACAGTTGGAAAGAGTTTTATATCCCATCTGAGTAAGTCAGAAACAAGATGACATTACTGGAGGGAGTGAGCATGGCTTATTCCTAAATAATGTCCATTGTATAAATTAGGTAATTGTATAACAAATTCTAAGGACCTTGTTTTTAAAATTCATCTAGTTATTTTCGATATTTCATTTGAGACCCTAAAAGATTATTTCATTTCATGGGCAGTATTGCTTGAAACTCAGGCCTTGGAAATCGTCCCTAAGCTGGGCAAATTCCACCAGAGAACAAGGAAGTTGTTGACTGAAAGCTGTTTCTCCAGAAGGGACTGTTCTTGCATTGTGGAGCTCAGTGGCAAAACTCACTTTCTATATCTCCAATACTACAGTCTAATTTAAGCTAAAAAAAAAAAAAAAAAGTTGTGCTTACTAGGGAGATGGAGAGTGTGAATAATAGAGTATTGTAGAACTCTAGCATTAGAAAACCTGAAATGTGGCCATCTTTGCAAATGGTCATAATCTGTAGTTAGCAGAGTGATTTTTACGGGCTTTTTATTTAACATTTGATATAGGTACAGGAAGCTTGCATAATTTCTGTTTAAAATTCTACTTCCATTGTGCAAAACTAGCCAAGCCTGACACCAGCTCTCCCCCCAGAGAAGAACTTTACAGCTTACCTTGGTTGACAGCAGCTTTGTCAGATACATTTCTTTCACTTTGAATTTCTGTTTTCCTTTGTGACCTGCTCCTTTCAAGTCTTTGTTTGCTTCAGAGTCTGGTAAAATCTGTCATGAAGAGATTAGAGAGATTACACAGATACAAATGCAGTTCAGTATTAAATCTACCACATAACGGTGTAATGACTGCACTCACCAAATGGCAGTGTTCGTCAGAGTAGTCCACATCTAAACAACGGAAAGCAAAGAGCAAACAGGCATTAATGAAACGCGCAGCTACAAGCCTGCGAATTCTGTGCTGTGCACCACGGTATGTGTCAGGATGCTGAGCAAGCAGGCTCGGTGTCACGCTTTCTTGCCTGCAGTGTGGGGGAAGCCTCAGAAATGCACAGGTCCTGGCTCACCTCGCAGTGCCAACTTGGACCACTAAGCCAGATGGTCATCATCTGCTGCTGGGTAAGCAGGCAGCAAATCACAGCTCCTCTGAGAGGACGACAGACAGCAGAGGAGACGACTGCGTGGTTTAGTCTCTGTTAAGAGCACCCAGTGCAGGCGGGCTGAAGTCAGGGTTGAAAGCAATGGCTGGGAACGGACAACTCTGTTCTTGCCGAGGGAAAGGGCAACACCACCCCAGTGACTCACACCTCAGGCACACATCTCTCCTAACTTCAGATGTCTGCTTTGATGGTGACGTGAATCACATGCCAGGAGTGCCTGTTTCTCCCCAGGGGCTGATGCACAACGCAGGGCGCTGGAGCAGGGCATGTTTCCTGTGCTGGTCTCATCAGTCAGCGCTTTTTGTCATCTAGGCTTCCCTGCCCTGTTTTCCTGCCTGTGAATTTGTACCTTGAATCATTCAGCAGCCAAGGACTGTAAGTCCTTCTGCCTTTCTTTCCTTTGCCTTCTTCTCTCCTCCTAGGCCCACTGTGCCTGCCAGAGGCCCAGAGCCTGGCTAACGTGGCTCTTCATTTGGCTCGGTAATACTGAAGTGCCCATTTTTCTGACCTCCTATTGACCAAGCTACAACCTGTCATAGCTCAGCTCTCTGCATTCCCAGGCCGTTCTCCACAAAATATTAAGTAGATTGCAGTTCCTTTGTTACCTGAGCGGGTATTTGTCTTCTTTTTAAAGACTTTTATGGTTGCTCCATTTGAAATCTGAAAGCAAAACCAAACATACCTTGTTGAAATAGGTCACGTTGAGGGTCCAGCCCAGCGCCCCCAAGAGCTATTTTCAAACTTCAGTTCCCAAAGTGACCAAAATGTTTATGCCCCATGGACTGTAAGGTCAAGATCCATATCCAGTTACCTTGTGATTTCTAGGAAAAATCTTCCCCCTCCTTGGCTGAATTTATAGTGCTGCCAGGATAGTAACTATTACCTTTGAAAGAAATTGGCAAGTCATGCTTTTATTGTCAAAGAACAACTCCAAAACAGCTCCCACTGAGAACTACACCATTGCTCTGCCGTCAAACGCTGGGTTTTGCCAAGTGCTAGTATACTTCCCTCTATAATTACGAAAACAACTGGCCAGTTCTAGGAAGGGATCTCTGCCAAAATAATTTAAGTGTTTTTTAAACCTTGGCAGCCAGCCCAGTGTGAGAAACCAGTTTAAACATTAAGATACTCTATCAAAAGCTGTGTCTTGCGCCAAAGAAATCCGCACTTACACTTGCTCCTGAGAAGTAAATCCAATCTATCTTATAAGCTTTATGTTTTGCAGGGTTTCCATTTATCATACAGTGCTTCAGAGTTCTTCCAGATAGTACAGAGCACTTCAAAACCCAGCTGCAAGTGGGAACGTGCTCTAAGGCTGTCTCATGATGTGACACAAACACCCAGAGAGAACAAGAGTCCTCCTACTCGTCCCTGAAGACAGGTAAACAGGAACAGGGCTACCCCGAGCGGCACGGGCAACGTGCTGCCTCCGATCCCTCCCTGAGAAGCACGAGAGCAACCCAATGCCGTGTCGGCTCCTGTCCCGAGGGAGACGGGCTGGGCTCAGGGAGAGAACTGTGCTTCTCTCCAGGAGCTGGAGGCACTGCTGCAGTGCAACCGTGACCCAAGCCCCTGCTTTGGATTTTATTTCTGGGACAAGCACTGCTTTTAGCACTGAATGGAATATGCTTTGCCTTCTTTATCATTGCTGCAGTGGCCATACTTGCTGTTTCTTTCAGTGTGATCTACAAAAAACAACATAAGCCCTTCTTTTTGGGTCCAACTGCCTAAAGCACTTTTTGTGGTAGGTTGCTTCTATGGGCACCTCGAAACATTTTTACTTTGTCTGGTGTGTCACTGAGGGGGACATTCAGGGAGAGGGGAGGTCTGTTCAGATCCACACAACATGGAGTACAGCAACTTTGCAAAACAGAAGACGTAGTAGTGTGGCTCTGTGCCTCTTCCTTGCTCTCCAGGCCTCCTGTCCTCCCTACAATCGTTAGTTTCAGTGATCTCCCTGGATTGTGCATTCTTCAGATTCACTCTCTGGGGCTGTGTCTGTTCCTAGAGTGTGTGATGCTGCTACAGCTTGAGAAATTGAGACCCGTGACTGGACAGCAGATCTGAAAGTGGCTCTCTAGCTCACTTCTTGCATGGGAAATAAGTTTTCAAGATAATCGGCAGCTTTCTTGTCAAGGCTTGTGGTTATTCTCTTGCAAACAATGGTGCAGACCTCATAAATAATCATATCAATTTCCCTACTAAGAGCATAAACTTAGAGCAGAAGGAGCACACAAGTAAGAGACATATGAAAGTCTTAATAAGGGCACGGTGGATTTCTCTCCCTTCAGAAACACCACACAAAATGCAAACATCCCCTATTTGTGCATTTTTAAAATTAGTGCAGAAAATAAGTCTGCTTTTTCAAGAATGGTTGGTGAGTCTGGGACCTTTACGATGCAACCCTTATGCTTGAGTATCTTAAAAAGACTTGATGGTACTTCTCAGTTGCAGGTATTCTGTTAGTTTATAGTGTTTAAGGCTGGCAAGCAAAAAGAAAAATTCAGGCTTGCCACAAAACTCTAGGTACTGTTGAAACGTAAGCTGGAGTTCCTCAGGAAATGTTACTACGTTCACACTGTGTATGCAGTGCTTCCTTTTCTTTCTTTGCTTGCTAACTAGACATCTCTACATTCCTTTTTGCATTACTATGCATACAAGAAAATAAACTGGATATGATAATTGCTGATACCTGCCACTAAGCCACTGCCTAAAATGCCATTAAGCTTCTGCCTAAAATGTACAGTGTTTTCTCAAGGTCAGAAAAAATGGACTGAAATATCTAGCAGAGATACCCAGCACAATTTCCATAAGGCAGCTGCTAAACTATAATTAGTATAGTTACAGCTTTGCAAAAACAACTGAACCTCCTATCTAACTTGCATCTGCCTGCAGAAACCACAGACAAAAACAAGGTCTGGGACAAAGATACCCAGGGACGACAGTGACCAACTGGAGCAGACTCATCTGCCATGAGGTATGGCACCCATAGCGCACCATGAGCTCAGGAAGTGTAAAGAGCTGCAACGTAAAATCAGGGAGCACATGCACGGTAAAAAAGGGCTGGTACTATCACATTAGCCAGAAGTTCAAATACCTAATCAGACTCAAATCTACAATGACCTTTGCTGCATAGACACTGACTGCAACATCGCAATGTCCTAATTTGTACAAAATCTTTACTGAGTGGAGGGAAGTCCCATGCTGATGTATACGTAAGATTCAAGAGAGGCACAGGAAAAGCTGTGTTAAAGACGCTGGACTGGGACTCAGGACATCTGGGTTCACCTCTGCCTCCCTACGACGTAAGGAGGGCAAGAAATCCCTAGAGAAAACCATGAAGTGGCTCCAAAGGAGCTTGCTTCAGACCTGAGCAGCCTTGTGCTCGTCCCAGGCTACAAACAGTCCTGCTAGGAGTCCTTGTCTGTGGATGGCACTGTACTTGCTCATGCAGACAGAAACTTGTTCAGGGCTGGCTCTGGTTTCTCAGTACCATACCGCATTCCATGACACAGACCTACACTCATCAGCAAACCTTCCAAACAAATAAAAATTGACTATTGTGTCAAGAGCCAAACTTTCAAATTCAACAACGAGGCATGAAGAAAGCTCACTAAAAGTACTCAGCATGCACGCTTCATTCCCAATGTCTATCTGTAAGCATCAAAATGTGAACTACCACATCACCTGAGGCCAACCATCTCCTGTATATCTTAGCCCAGCCTCTCCCGCTCTACTTTGTCTAGCTTCAGTGGAAATTCCTTAGATAGGCAATGCTGCTTGCTACGATTTTGCAATGTGCTACTCCCAAAAGGGCTCTGCCACTAGATGTGGCCCTGTGTGGTGTTGCAATAATGGAGAGAGAATTGCAGCCTTGGAAAGGACTGGTTTGCAGGTGCAATTGGAAGTGGATGGGAAAAAATAATGTATAAGTGGTGAGAGTAAATAGAAGCAGAAAGAGAGAGAAAAAGGGAAAGAGTCATGCAGAAGGTTTCAAGAGAATAAAGATTAAACTTATCCCAACAGTGATTTTACTCTGGCTCTCAATGAACTTTCACAAAAGTTCAGACAATGAAAATAAGAGATGGGAAGAGGTACACAGTTACTCATGGTGTGACAAACACTCAGCAGCAAAGACTAGAAGAGGCTCAAGGCAGTGTTCATAGCTGGAAATCAGATGATCTTTCAACTGAATTGCCTGACTGAAGTAACAGTTTCTCTGCAAGGAACCCTGCAACAAGCAAACCTCTCTGAAAAGTAACAGAAAATGTGACTCATTGGCAAGAAAGTCGTGTCACATTTCTTTCCTTCTGTTGATGATGTTCAGCTGTGTCTTCACAATTTTGATCAATCAAGATACTTCTGTGCAGACGGCATTCAGGAGCTGGGAAGAAACTGCTCCTCAATTCATTGGTATGGTTTTCATGCTTACCTCGTAATGACCGATGGTATTTAGCTTCCTTATCCCATCCTCCATCATCTCTGAGGAACCATCAATGTCTAACAATTCTCTCTGCTGCTCCTCAGACACAAGTTCTGCAGTACGACAGCAACAGAAAACAATTACACCCCAACCATATTCTCGCTGTACAGATGCTCGTAAAGAAAAACACCACCTAACTATTTTTGTACCAGTGGCTCCCAGCTGAGCTCTGTTTCTCTCTCTCCCTGTGCTAGTTCACATGAGAGTGGTTTTGCAATCCTGTACTATAGATTTCTCTTCTGGGGTGACAGCCTGGATGACTTCCATTCCTGGAAGCTATTGGTCCTTCATTTTGTGTTGGTCAAGACAGAGTTTTCAGAGGTGCTTTCACCTAATACTGCTATTTGTTTGCACAAGTGTGCTCTGGCGTTATTGTAATACTGGGACTAGAAGAAAGATACACAAGGTAACATGTTTACTGTTAACTGCATGCTGAAGTCCTTGTAAAAGCTAAGCAGATGTAATTCTGCTGTTCTAACTGGTCGCATAAACGATCTAGTATTTCCCCAGAAATCCCTTATAATAGATACTTTCTGCCTAAAAGTTAAAAAAAAAAAATCAAAGCCAAATGTAGAAACCTAGAAAGAAAACTCCACAAACAGATCAGTGAACTCTTTGAAGATACAACACAGTGACACTCTCTTACCAAGACCAATTTCATCCAGCTGAAGACCGTAGAGAAAGCCATTCTTATTAAGGAAAGCTTGAAGGCTCTTTTCCTTGGTTTGGCCTATGGTGTCACAGTCCAGCACATTAACTTGAATAGTTTGACAGGCATCTCCACTCTCGTTTTCTGGGATTTTTTCAAAGATAACATTCACTGTCTGGGGGAAGAAACACACGTTATTCTGACTTACAGGGAATACCTGGCATGGGAAACCTACAGCGATCTCCTGACAGCAAACCTGACAGATTTTCAGCATATTCATTATTGAAGCTATTTCGAATCAGGGTTATTTGAAGGAATTAAAGAATGAAGAATTTAGAACTCCTTGTGTCTGAAGAATCAAAGATACATAGCTATATACCTTCCAAAAGTATATTTTGTATTTTGCTTTTGTGCAAACTTATTTCAGTGAATTATAACAAAAGACAGAAAACCAGGAAAAATTACAATGCATGTTCTAAAAAAAGCAGATCTTTTCTTTAAAATGAATGCCTTAAAAGCAAAACTGTAAGTGACTAGAGATCTGATAAGGTTGCTAAGTAAGTCGTCACGGTAGACATGATCGATTTTGAGCACATAGGAAGCAATGCTAAAATACATATTTGCACCAGCAGACTATGCTGAGTACCTTGTGTCATACAAAAAAATACACCTCCCTTGGAGATGTCAGTGTCCGTCTGCATACAGCCATGTCCCTAAAGGCAGGAGAGCCAGGGCCTACTGTAGAAGCAGTGGAAAAGGAAAGCACGTTGCAGGAGACAGAACCCAAAATTCTGGTCCAGATCTGCACAGGAAAGCGTGATGTATCCTATGCAGTGTTACTCCAGGTCAAACACTCGCACAACCTGTCCAGTTACAACACCCCTGCCCTTAAGCTCACAGCAACTCTTAGCTGGGAAACAACTCATCTGCCAGACTGCACACAAGGTAAGTAGGGGCTAGAGCAAGGTGTCAATGAGATTGGGTGAACATCTCTAGGGAATATATTTCAGTCAGGTCATATATCTGGGCAGGTCAGGCAGATCAGCTGCTTCCAAAAGGCAGGGAAAAAAGGATGAGCACAAAATAGCTAATGCAGGGTGAGAAGAGCAATAATTTCCAGTGCCACAGCCTGCTTCCTGCAGAGAAATCACTGTTCAGCTACACAAATACAGATGTTCTGCTGCAGATGTCTTGGGACAGAATTAAAGTAAGCGTTGTAGGTGCCTGCATGGGAAAACCTACGTACTTGAATCATTCTGGCTGTTGGGCACTTCTCGCGTAATAAGTCTCTTTTGACTGAAATGTGACGACTGCAGGTATGAGTCAGTAAAGAGGTGATCGTTAAAAGAGGAAACAACTTAAAAACGTTTATTTTTTTCCTGCTATCATGTGAAGGAAAGAACTTCCGTCCAGGCTGCTGCAGGGACGCGCTTTCTCTCTTCTTAGAAAAATGAATAGTTAATAATAGCTGTAAAGTGTTATTTTCTGCTCTACTACCCAACAAGAGTGGAAATTACCACACACAGATGGTAAAAAAATGCAGTCCAATAAGTCATTAATTAACTTTACTGCTTCTACAGAAGGAAAAGGAACATTAAAAACAGGGTTGCAAAACTATGAAGATAAGGATTTAATGAAGACTAGAACATAACTGAAGTAACTGACAACTTATTCAGGACACAGAGAGGCTTAATTGTGATGAAAATGAGTCCACCAAAAGGACAGACAGGATGGAAGAGGAGGAGATGGGGGAATGATGCCTGCAGAAGGAGAAGCAGACTGGATGCCATGCCTCAGGTTAGGATTTCATGCGGAAAATTAGTAAAAAATATATTGGCACAGGAATGAGGGAGTCATGCTTGGTTAGGCCCACAGACCAACTGAACAGACAACAGTTCTGTCCTTGACTTTGACTGCTCTGAGGTCATGATCTTGTAGGATAAAAATGTGGACAGGGACTAACTGTATTTTGTCTTTGGAAAGCTCCCCTCTACATTTGAATCAAAGTCTTTGTCAAACTGATCTTTCAGGAGTAGCTGCTCACTCTTTCACTGATGTTGATTTGTCTTTATATCCTTGGAAACATTCCTTCCTTTAGTTGATCCTTTCATCCTAACCTTGTTCCCACACCGCAATATTCATGTTCCTGCTTCTCCTTCTTTTTTTTCCTTTCAGACTGTCAAGAGAAACTGTCCTTTATTATTTTGAATTTCTTTTTCAGCACATGCTCTCACATAGATTGCACATAAATGTGCAGCCTCTTCACTTATTAGCAAGCAAGAGCCCTCCCAGACCCGTTCAACTCATTGTAGGATGACAGGACTGCAAAAAGAGAAAAGTAGTCCTTTATGCAGGTGGAATACAAGTCATCTACAGACTCCTTAATCTAAAGTATCCATAATGTGAGGACAATGACACTTTATGACTCAAAGAAGTGGTCAGATGGAAGAAGTATTTGAAAACAAAAATGTCTCTAAACCAGGACAGTCAGACAGTCTTGCTGATACGATTTCCAGCAGAAGTTAATCTTAAGAGATGAAGCAATTGATAAGGAGCTAGGAAAGCCAATTATTATTATGTCTTCTCTCTGCAGTGGAAGTTTTCATAAATCAGATTCAACCTGTCTGACAGCACAATTCCCGGCTTTAGAAACCATTAATCAGAAGGTGACAGTCACAATCACTGCATTTAGACACAAAGTATAGAACTTGAAAAAGAATCAGAAATGACTGTAAAATTATGAAAGCCTTTTATGATCAACTGTGAAGGTCAGAAAACACTAAGAGAAATCGCAGGAGGACAAATGGAAGTCATGAGGAAATATTATCAGGCCCTTTTCTAAGCCCTCTAACTTGGCAAAGGAAACAAATAAAAAAAACAAGTTAACTTAGGGAAAGACTAAGGAAGAAATTACAGAACATTTGGTGCAATATAGTAATATCTAGAGTTGAGATTTTGTGCACTAGAAATCAGTGGTTAGCAACACAAAGTCACAGTGGTCTTCAGCAAAGGCATAACACAGGTTGCATGAATTGTTAAGGGCTATTTAAGGAGAATAAAGCAAGCATCTGGAACTACTTGTACGGGAACTAGCTTGGGACCTAGCTAAAAGACAGGAAAAAAAATTTAGAAAACATTTTTTCACTCATGTAGTGACAGTAATAATGACATTTGAAGACAATGTTTACAGATGATTTTTCAGATTTGTATTTTCCTGAAAATGAACCTCAAACAAGGAATTATTCAGTAAAGCTATTAATAACCACAGCAGACAATAAATTAGGTGTGGTTTAATAAAGAAATACCATAATACCATTTTTTTTATTAGATGTAAAGAAAATTCATCTCTGAAATTCAAGGGCTCTTATTCATTACCCTGTTCTCTACTTAGCTTTGCATCTGAACAACATATATTTCCATTTATCACACAGACTAACAAAACAAGAAAACCTTTTGATCAGTGAAAGAGAGTCACATAAAGGAGACAGCACCATCACGTACAGACAACGACACTGCCTTAAACCTACTTCCTTGTATTCTGCACTACGAAACACAATAAACAGGAAAAATCAGATTGATTATATGACCCTTTTGTAGCAGCCAGAACAGTTGCCTGTTGTCAAGAGGTTATAGAAAAGCCAAGAAATTGGCATAGAAAATGTTATGGGAGTTAAATTCAGGCTAGATGGGCACTATACAAAGCCAGGATTGTACTTGCGATGCTACGGTACAGTACACGATCTCTAACTTAGAAGACTCTCCTGCAGACAACATCTGCACTGCTGACTTCCTAGCAAGGGTTGCTGTGTCCTTTTCTGCTGATGAAAATCCCCGTATGTCACATGCCTTTAATAGTTTTCTTATCTCTCACAAGTATGACCAATAATACCACATCCATGGTGTCTTAGTAGGAAACTGGGTTCCCCGTCTCTGCTTTACTCCCTTACATCCCTCCCACTCTTTTAACACCCTTCTTTTAACTAGTAAAGCAGTTCAACACTTTCAACAACCTTCTACCACGCAGCTTTGCTTCAGTTTCGATAAAAGACTCTTGGCTGAACAGGTGAATTACATCATTTCTTCCCATCTAAAAATGCAAACTTACTTCAGCAAAGAGAATTCAACAGCCCAAATCCCTTTTTAAAATTAAGTACTGACCATTCAAGAGAAGCTTGTAGCTCTCAAATGCCCAAGCACCAAGCCTACCATATGAACAGGTCCTCCCCTGATATTCCACAGGAGAGATTCCACCAAGAATTTCTCCCAGGCCAGGCCCATGTTGTGTAGCTTTTCTATTTAAAACAAAACATTTCAGTCAAATGTTAACACGCAGCTGGGCACAGTGTTTTTTCATCAGTCATTGAGAAAATTATCTACTGAGAGGTATAGCTGCTTGTCTGCCTCTGAGAAAGCAGACTTGCTTCCGCGGCTTACGAAAGGCTCTATGACACATTCAAGTCTCTTTAAAGGCAGTTTTATTTCTCAATACTCAAATATAAGCACAGCATGAAACCACACAGCTCCTCAGCTTGCACTGGACCAGCGCTTTTAAAAGCATCTTTCTTTCAATTCCTCTGCTTGTGAATCGAGTTCAGAAGCTTATCTCTATTGAATATCTGATCCTTTCCAGCAGAGAGAGGTAACAGTAGGGGGTTGGCTGGTCTCAAGGTCTGTGGCCTTTTAAAAATGGGCATGCAGCCCAGCCAAGGGACAGCTCTAATGTAATTCAAACCCAACGCATTTCTTAGTTCTCTTTTTTTCCTGTTACAAATGGTCTGAATTTTAGAAAATCTCTCCTGTCCTTCTTTCTGCATGCCCAGCACCTCTTCCTTCTCCTGCCCAAGGGCCTGTCTGCACAGTGGTGTGTTTAGGAGGAGACCTGTGGAGCTCTCCCTGACTTTTAGGAGTCTGACTGTATCCTGCTTTTATTGGTTTGGAATGGAAGTCTCACTCCTGAAGGAAAGATTTGCATGTAGAGGGCCTACACCCTTGTTTGTGCCCTGCCACTGATTTCAGAGTTCAAGTCTGTACTAGATGCCTCCCTGTATCTTCAAGTGTCTACATGCCTTAAAACTCTGGACACTGGCTGTCTGCAGACATGCTGCAGTAACTTCCTACCACTCTCTTTTGGGCTGTTTTTTATGCTTTGCTCTGGACAAGTGTGCTTTAGCATACCGCTGTTGTGGGGCCTTCAAAAGGTGCAAAATAAAATACCTACAAAAGACTGCAAGACTTGGAAGGCAACTGCAGTGACCAAATGTGCAAACACATTTGAAAACGCAGCTCAGAATTTATTTGACGCAGAAAACAAAAAATGCAATCCTTTAGTCAGAGATTTGCTTTCAAAGAAAGGAGAAAAAGATACTTGGTTCCCTGTCTGTACACTCACAGGTCCTGCGTGTCACTGCAGTGCACGTGAAACAGCGTTAGTGACAGACAAAAAGCTGACTCCTTCTACTTTAGCATCCTGTTAAATGCTATTCTGGATGGTAAAACGTGCACAGCTGGCCTGCTTCCCCAGCCCAGAAAGCCTCACTGTTCCACCCAAATCTCTTTCACAGCACAGCTTTAGTTTCCAGCATAAATCTTAGACAAAATACCAAACAAAACTTTCTCCCTTTCCAGCCAGAGCTAGAGTCCTTGTGCTATATCCCTGTAATTCTACTGCAGGATCCTCTCTCCTCTTCTGACAGTTTTAAATTCAGCCACTTCTCACCTGAGTTCAATACACTGTTGGACCTTAGAATGGCAAGCTGCCCTATTAATCTTGTAACAGTATCATTTACAAAAGAAGTACCATTTAAAAGCAAGATTAATAAAAGTAATAAAACAATAAGTAACAAAAGGTAAAAAGGCAGCAAACAACATTTGAGAAAAGCTATCTGCTCTCACTTCCTCATCCATCTGCAGACAGCCTTCCCCACAAATACCGAGTCCTTCAGACCACTTCTCCTCTCTTCTCTTCACTGCAGGCTGCCCGCAGGACCCTATCAGTGACTGCATGCATAGAAGTAGTACTGGGAAAAGTATTTAAGGCAATGTTCAGTAGGTTGAGTCAGCTATCCCCCAAGGTGTCTCTCAATGTGAATTTGTGCTGTAAATAAGAAAAGCCAATCAATTCCACAGGACTAGATATTTCTGCGTAGTCTACTAGTAACAGGTATATTGAGCTTGCCTGAAAATGTTGCTCTGCATAACTACTGGGTTTTGTATCCTATGGCTATATATAGTAATGTGTTTAAACTTACCCTGGATCCCAATTGCAGTGCATAAACAAGGAAAACAAAGATACAGTATTATGCGTTCAACTAATTTTCAGTCACAAACTTCCTTTCCAAATGCACGCAGTGGAAACTTAGCTTGAAGTATCTTCAAACAACACTTCCAACAGCAGCTTTGTAAACAGCTCTAAGAAGATTTGACTATAAATTTGTCAGTTCAAGAGCTTTCAGCAGAAAATGACAATTCAGAAATGTGTCACAGAAAAGTTGTCATTTCAGTGAGCTTCCTACATGACCCAGCGTTTGTCACAGCTAGTCCAATGGGTTGTTGACCAGCCACAATTTCCAGGGTCATGTAGTCTACTCCAATACATGGCATCTTAGGACCTCCAGGTTCTTGCTGCAAACATGGAAGACAGGCAGACCTGTAAACTCCATCCCTACCCGAGGCTCAGGATCTGGGCTGTGGAAAGGCCTGATTTCTCCTCCAGAGCCACTGGCACTTGCACTGTCCCTGCCATGGCAGCTGCTGCCCTGCCGTTTCTGCTCCCAAGGTCTGAAGCTCACTATTCAGTCACACTTCCCATACTCCTAAGCATGTCTGGTAACTACAATAGGAAGTCAGGAGCTGAGAAGCAAGGAAGCCATGGAAATGACTGGAAATGCAGATTTTTAAGTTCTCAGACTCAAAATCATTTGGAAATTCTGGAAAAAAAAGGGCTCTGGTTACTCTGAAAACCTTTTTCAGATATTCATCTCAAAAAGTCATAATCTTCACATGCTCAAAAACGCACTTCTCTTCACTGTCTATTCTCCCCTCAGTTTCAGAATGACAGTCAGGGAAGTCCAGTTTTCAAAGAATTCTGTGTGTAACTGTAAAATAGGAAGCACTTTGCTGTTGCTTCGGGAAAGGCAAGAAATCTATGGTAAAGTTCAGAAACTTAGTGAGGTTTCTCAGACAGCTTGTTTTAATCAAGCAGCTAATTAAAACACGCCACACCGTAACCTCGTTAATTTGGAACAAATAACATGGAAGCCCACAGCAAATTATTGCTGCCTGAAGATTAGCCACAACAAAACACAATAGAAAAATAAAACCTCTGCATTCCACTCTTTCATTCATTGGAGAAGTGCAATTTAGTTAAGATTCTAAGCATATGTTTACATTTTTGTAATACACTTTAAAATAAGAAGGAATTTTAATACTCCAAGACTTCATTAAACGTAACCTTTGATGATTAAAGCATGCTGTGAAGCAAAAAGTGACAGCTATTTGTAAAATGTATACTGCTGAAACACCAGCTTGTTAAACTCCGTTGCTTTTTGAAACTTTGTGAGCAACAGTAATTTTGTTCTTTTCTATCTGGGAACTTAACCATCACCTTAGTGTCTACCAGCCTTAATTTACCTTCCTAGAAAAAGAGAAAACGTTGTAGTTGTCTGTTTTTGGAACGCAAGCTGCCAAACATACCACTGTTTTGAATTCAGACACTTGCCACAGCAGCCAGTCTTCGTTAAGTGTATACAGGGCTTTGCAAGTTATTGCATCAACAGGTCCTTTGTTTATCCTCTGATTGAGGGTTGTCACTAGCAAATAGAAAGGTTCACCGATTGTCTCCTAGGACATGAAACAAACACAGGAACATGTTTATTTTTGTAATCACTAAACAAGCATGCATAACTAGAAGAAAAATCAGGTGCAACAAATTGAGTTATTTCCTTTTAACTAACTTGTTACCTTGCAATTAGGAAAGAAAATCCCTCTGAGCAGACTTATCTAGTTATTTGTTTAACCTCCATCCTTTGCCTTTGCTTTTCAGTGTGAAAGTCTCATGTAAATAGCAAGGGACAGCTGGAGTGTATGGTAATATAGCTCACAGCCCCTTGCTGTGCACAAGTACACTACAGACAAGCTGCTCCTTCTCCACCTGGCAGACGCTTCCTAGTTCCACTGAAGAGCTGGGCGGGGGGGGAAACGTGCATGTATTCACATGCATACTTCAACTATTTCTTCCTTTACAGTCTTGTGAGAAAACAAGCTAACATCTAGTTTCCTTTTGAATTGGTTTCTTCCCTTGTGGTCCCTGAAAAAAGCCTTGGGAGCAAATCGGTGGGACATACACTGGTGTATCAATGAAAGAGTGAATGATATTGGGGCTTCCCTCTCTGGACTGAACCCCAGGGTCCAGGCAAACACCTGAGAAAGGAAGGATGGATCTTTGCTTCCACGCAACTCCATTCCTGCAGCCCAGCTAACACATCTCACTAGCACAGCTCTGTAAAGACCACTGGTGTATGAAGAATAAATCTCTCTGACAGCTCCTTGGCTCTCTCCTGGGGTTTCAGGAAATCTGTACAAGTTGCTGAACCCCAAACAATTCTGCTGCTGTATCAATGGTACAGCAAGGACTGATATGACTGATACCAACAGTGTGATACCATCACACTAGCAAGTGAGACAAGAAGCATAATTGAGCACTGCAACCAAGAATGAAGTGCTAACAATTGGCCTAAAATAAACAAGCTGCAAAATGACAGAAAATGCTTATTTTGTTTCCACTTGAAGTCATTTAGTTCTTGAAATCTGCAATGCTGTTTGGAGGTTAAAAAGTTTGGAAAGAAGTTCAGTTTTCCAGAAGATGATATGCCTTAAACTTCCATTACATGGTAGCTTTTCAACAGCTCACACAGAAACGTACAAACTGCGTTCTAACAAGTGTATCTGTCTTATAGTATGATAAAAATACATCTCACCGAGACAAAATAAAGGCTGACATGAGAAAAGGCTATGCTAGGGTTGTAAAATTACCCAAACTTCGTCCAAATAAATGAAACAATCATTTCTTACAGACCTGCTCTTTTTCTACATCCCCTTGATGATCGCTAGCCAAAATTAGATCACCTAAATTAGAAGAAGGCACCTTAATAATGCCAAATGTTAGACAATGCTTTATATAGATCCCACTATTATTACTTATGGAAGAAATGAGTTAAAAATACTCTTTGTATATCTTACGCAGTGAAAAGATGTACACGTACCCGGAGAAAACCAGAAAGGCAGACAGACATCCAGTTTGTCAGCAATTTTTCTACCACAGATTCAGTTCTTCTGAGCAGGAGTTTAGGCTGCACATTGCTTGACTGTTCCATCAAGTCCTTCGTCAACACTTCCAAAATATGGGTTAGATAAACTAGCTTAGTTTGTAGTGCAATAGTCAAGAAGGATGCAAACAAGCACCTGTTCAGAGAAAGAAAAAAAAAAAAAGAGAATGCCATATTATTTGGAATTTCTCTTCCCAGTCATCTTTAATAAAAGAAACACACTTCAGTGCACTCAAATCCTAAGTCTTCCTTCTTCAGGTCCACTGATGTCTACAAAAATATAAAAAAATGCAAGTCCATCTGCTCTTGTGATTATCTTTTAAACACAAAATTTGTGTCTCTGCATTTAATTCTGCAGAATAGTACCTGCTTCACTGACAGTACATTTCTAAACTGTAAAACTGTTGATGTAACTGCAGGAAGTTTTTATAGTTTTGAAGTCAGTTTTCCTGCTCCTTTGCCTCTTTGTTTACATATACAAACATTCTGATTCCTCTTTAATGGCTTGTTTAATGGCAATGTTTTTTCTTCCTCAGTGTGTGCAGATGGAGAAAATGGAAAAATGCTCTGGAATAATGCAAGCTTATTTTGCAAGAAGTGGAAATTACATTTGGGTGCTACAATCTATGTTGATTTTTCCTGCTAATTCTTTGCCTTGAAGATGATAAGCATAATCATACTATACCTGTCTTTCACAGAGAAATTTTTCTGCTTTTCAAGGGTGTGAATGAGAGTAACAAGAAAGTTCTTGTTACAAATTAAAGCATGCAACATGTTGAAGCTTTCATCCTTGCGCGCTTGGTCTCTGCTCTGGAATAGTTAAAGAAAAATAAGCAAACTGTAGTTTGGCTATGATGGATTCTTAATGCTCAGAAAGACGGTAAGCAACATACTGCATAAAATCCTGGCCTCATTTAAATCAGTGGGAGTTTTGCGTTTATCTTATAGGTCTCATGATTTTACTTAAGATGCATTTGCGTTTGTGTACAATACACAGAGTGCACAGAGGGAAAGCATAATTTTCTGGTATATCCACAACATATTGCCAATAGCTAAGTTTGCTTGTTATCTGCCATGACTAGATTCTGTTTATTTTATTTAAATAAGTCACAATATATATTAGGTAACAGAATCTTACATATCAAAATCTTTTTATACATAAATCCATGTAACCCTCCTCATGCGGAAAGGGAACATACAGAAAATGCAATCTGATGTGTTTTAGGACAACACTGCGATAAGGGACACAATCACTCATGAAAAAATATTTAAGGCATATCACACTACATCAACTTACCTGTGGCATGTCTTCACTGAAGATGGACGCAAAGCCTAATGACTAAAATATAAGACAGGTGATATATATCATCCTGATGTATACCAGAAGTTTCTAACACATGCATATTAAATACACCAAGCATGTTCCTGATGGCATACAACTTGAAATAGAGGCCAGGATTTCCGTTACTTTAAGTGTGGCTACAGTATAAAAACTCTACACAGTGACTTCTGCCAGGTTCATCGAAAAGTAAACTCCAAAAGATGACCTGGTATTGACTTCAGTGCTACCGTGTTACCCTATGCTGTGGAGCAGCACTAGCACAGCAGTGAACTAAAGCTCTGCAGGAAATGCTGTTCGTTATCTTCATTTGCAAATGTGCTGCTGTGCAAGGGTTACTCCCGGCTGCATCCTTCTGGAAGGCAATGATAGGGTTTTCGTAACACTGTGACACTTGAGTTCATCTGCCTCCATTCATTTCAAATCACTTTACAAATGTTCACAGATGAACTCTCCAGGAGGTCCATGCTGTCAGTCTCAAGAGGCACAAGTGCCACCGTACAACCAGTCCTAGCAAAGGCTGTCACAACAAAGGGAAGCCCCCAGTCCTCAAATATCTCGCATATGCTTCTTGTCTGACTCTCACAGCCTGCAAGGCCCCAATGCACTTGCATGTTCCCAGAGCAGTAACCTTGAGCATCAAATTCACACTAGTAATATTTACTATTATTTGCTTTATCTGTGATGCTGGCAGCCCCTAGTTTTTTAATTCTTCCCTTTCCTCACGCCTCCTGTTCTCTTCTTTTCTACCATCATCTTCCTCTACTGCTAGTCACATTGTTTTCAGAACTTCTTCCACATCCCTAACATGACCTACTAGTAAAACTCTCTCTACTCCCCCCAGTCTGTGAAGCAACCAGAACCACATAAAAGGTTAAAAACGTTGCAAACAGGGAACAAGCACGGTAGCACTAAACCAAACAATGTAGGAAATGAAGGGAAAACAGAAATAATAAACCAAATTTAACAAGTAAAGCAAAAATCAGGCTGAACGTAGTGAATATTTTAAGAATAGCTGTAATATCTATTTAACATCTACAAGCATTAAGCACAAAACAAAACCTATCAAGCCAGACTAAATATAGAAAACTGAACCAGCTGGAAGTTAGAAGCTCAAAATGGAGTCCACCACTCTTAATTTTAGGTATCTGTCTCCCTCCTTCAGCAACTAATCCCATCCTGAAACAGATGTCTCAGGCAAGCGGGATGAATCACATTGAGCTGTCTGTCCTTACACCAACTACTGAAGATGCTCAGTGAACAGCTTTGATGTTCATATCTAAACAGCTTAGATTAGATAAGACAAAACCCACTGAACACACTGGAAGGCAGAATGAGCACAATATAGACATCATTGGAACACATGAGGTTAGCAAGGGAAGTGATGGTTTATCACTTTGACCTTTCTGAGACTAGGTCGCAATCTACTATCCCAACGCCTTTTCTGCTCATCTGTAATATTTGCTTAACAGAGCACTTCTCTCCTGCCACATCCACACAGCACAAGCTATGCTTGGACACTCCCGTAATGTAAACAGTAACTACTTAGCAGGAAAAATTGATACACAAGACATTTAATAACTTGCCTGACACTGCATGTCTGTAGAGAGCTAACAGTGGCAAGTTTACATCCGTGTTACAGGTATTTCAAACTGAGACAAAGTCTTAATTGGAAACATTTCCAGGATGCAAGGTGGCATGAGACTCCCTAAGGCAAGAAAAAGGATTCCATCCCTTTCTGACCTTACATAACGGAAAAGAGTGACATACTTTGTGCCTTTTTTAGTTTCCATTTTATTTGCATAAAGCAAAGTATTTCCACCCAGACAGCTTCTACAGATTGTTAATGTTTTGACAGGGGATTATCAGTATGAAAAGATACATTCCTCAAAATAAAAACACTATTTTAATGCTAATATGCCTGGCAATACAACAAACTGAAATGAAAAAATGCAGAAAGCAGGTTTTGTTGGTTCATTTTATTTGAACCTCCCACTGGCACCATACAAGTTAGACTGGGAGCATTGTAACAGGTTAAGAAATGATACTGCCAACTTCCTTCAGTGCGAGAACTGGACTCAAGTACATAAAGATTAGGTAAATGTACTGGTTAAATATGAATCTGATTTAATATCTGGTATTTGGCATTGTACAAGCAAGGGATCTGATTCTGCATCCATCACATGGGTTTAACTTTTTTACAATGAGCTTTTGGTGGGATTACACACAGCAATAAAGTGAAGCAGTGTGCAGACAAGACTACAAGACTGCAGGACTGGGCCACAGCAGTGATGAGTGACATATGTCAACTAGTACACTGTTAAAATATATGCCAGCTATAACTTAAAACACCACTGCACTAACCAAATGGTTCCACTCATTGGTGTCAGTTACACAATAAAATATTACCAGTTGAGACCAGAGCTTCTGCCAATAGGCACCGTTTAACACCTTGGTATAATTCTAAAAGCTGTGGCAAATGTGCTTACCAGCTTGGCAATGTTCCACAAAAAAAAAAAAAAAAAGAAAAGTAAAACATTCAAGAGAAGGCCTCTCCAGTCCTTTTATTATACAGTGGCACAAACTGCTCCAAAGAAAGATGAAAATATCCACTTCTAAACTGGACAGCACTTAAGTACTTATGTAATTTTTAAGCATTTGATCTGTATTCCCTTGAATCAAAATCTTACCATTTCTGTCAGCAGCTTGGAGTAGAAAGTCAGCACGACCTTAGAGCCATCTCCTCATCCCACAAGTCTAATTAGGAAGTGTCATGGTGTTAGCCAGCATCTTAGCTAGCCTGACTGTTACTTTAATTAGCTATAGCATGGGAAGTGAATACATGAGAACAAAAAAGCAATGGATAAATTATAGCTTTGTTAGGATGGCCTGAAAGGCAAGCAACTTAGTGAAGGTGGGCAAAAAGAAACTGATGCATACACAACCCTTGAAAATTCAACAGTGGTGCTTTAGCCACAGCATTTAGGCTTGGTTAAATGTAGAGATGTGCAGCCTTAAGTGTTCTTTGGTAGCTCTTGACTTAAGAAAAGTTTCTTGTGAAAACAATGTGCAATGACTGTGTAGTATTTACTTTAGTTATTTGATCCTCATCTTCCTAGCTTTTTCATTATTATGCAGGGCTGACAACTGAAAGACTTGTAAATACTTACCTCTGGAAAGAAAGTTCTAAGAGCAAAGTGTTTATAGTCAAGGAAGGGAACAGTTCCAAAACTATCCACGACGTCTAGCTCATCCATCTGCAGTTCAGCAAATCCTGAAAAAACACACGCCCACCCCACCCAGAGAGTTAGTTTCACAAAATCATCTCCACAATTATAACTTTGACCCAATAGATGTTCCTTAAAAAACAGTTTTCACGAAAGAGGCGTTGTTCTTCCAAAGCAATTAAGAACTGGGAAGTACCAATTCATTTCCATTTTCACTTTTGTTGAAGGAAATTATTACATGCAATCCTATTAGCTTAATGCTATCTGCTACTGCAGTGCACACCAACATTAAAGAGGAACTGTGATATGACACGAAAATATTTTAAGGGCTATAAAATTAAAATGTTCATATAATGTGAGGTTCTTCTTGACAGCTTCATTTCAGAAATTATACTGTACACTTAAGCACTATAAAGCTCCTTAGACCTACCCTCGCGTATTTCTTTCCGAATCTCATATTCCAGCAGTTCAAGTTGTTGACTCTGTTTACGAGTTAACTCTTTGGATTTGTATCTAGTAACTATGAATGCCACTAAAAAGGAAGGAAAAAAAAAAGACTCTCAGTACAGAAATTGCAGAACAGACAACAACTCTTCAGGACGTATTTTCATATTATTTTAAGAAACAGAAAGATTAATATACATTTGCACTCTTCAGAAGGGTTAACGCTTCTACTATCATTAGTGCAACAGTACCCATGAACACCAGTTATCTGGATCTAAAACCATGTTTAATAAAAACCATTCCTTGTAATGACTTTGAATTGTCAATGCAACTTTATTTGAATGTACAGTATATTCTGCTACATACAACCCATACAGTGAGTCACAGAATCTAACAAGCATTTCTACTACTAACAACCTACTTAAAGTAACACTGATTAAACAAGAAAAGCAGTTTTGAACAGGAAAACCACTTCCAAACTGTTACATTCTCTAAAGCTTATTTTGAGAGAGAAAAGGCATTAGATATGGTTCTTCTAAAGCTAATGCACATTTTTAAAAAGAAACCCAACCAAGCAAAAGAGGAGCAAAACCCCAAACTTATTAAACTGAAATTTATCAAATACATAACCGGGTCAAGACATTTAGAAAAAACAAATGACAAAAAGAGAACAGGATAATTATAAAATTATGATACCTCCTCAACTTCATAATAAGCTACAAATTCATAAATGATCCAAATGAGACTGAGCGGAAATGCCACAAACACTGCCTGCAGATAAGCAGTTGGATGGGGATCATCTACCCCCAGGGATGGGAGGGAAGCCCAGCTCTGACAGCTGGAAATGCCTGAGCTGTGACACAAAAACATAGGTCTTAAGGCTTGCCTCGCTACATGATGGTGAATAATCCCAGGAGAACGGCCAAAACTACTGTCTTACAACATGCTGTAGTCTAGTGAGATGGACTTCACCACCAGACCAGAGTTAACTCTGACCACTCTTAGTGGGAACAGGCAAAAAACACCAGACTGTGACTGTCTTACACAAGTTTGTCTTGTGTATATATATTTGATAAATTCCAGTTTATTGTAGTAAGTTTGGGGTTTGGTTCTTCCTTTGTTTGGTTGGGTTTCTTTTTAAGTGTTTCTTTCTATGTGCTTACATATGTTTATGTGTTGTGATTATCTCCTGCAGCACATCAAAAACTGAAAACACATTATGGTACTTACCTATAATGACACCCACTACAATAGGTAGCAAAATAAGGACATATAAATAAATATATGATGATGTTGGTTTGACTTCAAGCTCAAAATTTCCTAATTTGACCTGAAGAAAAACAATGGCTGTGTTAATAGAGTATTGTTAATTTAAGTATTGTTACATCAATACTTAAAATGGCATTTAATGAATTAAAAAAAAAAAAGTTTGAAGCACATTAAGTACCCTGGTTCTGCGGATCACTGGGCAGACAGCAGCAATTTGGAAGAAAATATGTGAACCAATACAAACAACTTCTACTGTATTTGATGTTTAAGCAGGATAACAGAGCAGTGCCTGGAGAAAAATTTGGAAGTCCTCATGAAGCACCAACTTTTGCCATTGTTCATGCTGCAAACAAGAGCCCTCAATTGAATGTAAGGAAGGGCAGAAGGCGGCCTCCAGCTGTCTGAGTGGCTCATGCGCTTCAGAGTCACTGCTAAATGTGCTGGCATTTTGAAGCGAGGAAGGCATGTGTTGATAGTTAAAAACATTTCTTGGCAGGCACACTACTAATCTGCTGAGCAGAAAAGCAAGGTAAGACTCAAGTTGATAATGAGGGAAGTAACATTTGTGATACAGGCCCTGGCCCAGAGTCCTCTTCCCAATTTCTTTGCAGATGTTTCAACCTCTTCATGTGAGACTGTAGGGCGTTCCTGAAGGTCAGCTTCAGAACAAATACAACACACAAAACATATACAGCATTCTCCAACAGCCACTGGGCTTGTCAAAGGCAGGACAGTCATTAGTTCTTAGGAATACACCAAAGTGCTGAAGTCTGCCAGACACCAAACTAAGGCATTCACCACTGGTAATTATGGCAGCAGAAATTTTGCAAAGGAGTATCTCCAAAAGGACTGTGAAAACACATAAATAAAGGGTAGCTAAGACTATAAACAGACTAGAAGAAAAAATACACTTTGACACAGAAAAAGAATACCAATGAGTGCTGGGGATAGAAATGAGCCTCAGATAATTGAAAGGGAGAGTTGGGTTGAAATTATTTTGGGTTACAGCAGGGAAGGCAGAGATCTGGTGATTCAATCACTGGCTTGTCACAGGAGGTGAGCAGCCTGGGCAGCTGGAGACTGCCAACTACACACATTGCAGCTACACGGACATGAGCAAGCAAAGAAACCCCACAGGATTGGAAGCACATAGCCTTCACACTTCTGGGACTACAAAGCACTAAAGACAAAGCAGGCCTATTTCCTCCATCAAATGTATTTTCCCTTGATTGTTTACGTGTTTTCACAGTTTTTGCACAAAGAATTTTCAGTCTGAGCCTTCCCAGGATCCCATTTGCCTTTTCCAAGGCTGAAATGCATTGGTGGCTAAACATGTTAGTCATTCCAAGACTTTCTCCTCTCACCATGTCCAACCAAAGTGCTCCTAAAGCACAAACTCCTGTTACTCATCCCTGCCTACTGAAAACTAAGGCAAAGCATTCATTTAATTTTCAGGTCATATTTAGATTATCTTTAATCTTCACCACAACCTTCCTAGTCAGTGGCCCCATTTCTTTCTTTATCTTTTATTTATTCTGCTTATGAATCACAGACTAAATATGGTACATGTGAAATCATCTGACTCCTATTCCTACATTCATTTCATGCCTCCTGCATGATACTATAAAACGTCCTCTGGACTGGTAATGCCTCCGAGCTTTATGTCATCAGCAAATGTTATTAGTGCATGCCTTGTTTTTGTGCTCAAGTCACTAGTGATATTAAGTAATATCTTTATGAAAATCAACATGGCCCAGAGTCAGCTCCCCATACACAGCATCCAGTTGTTCTAAGCCCCAGCGTCTTCATAATGATCATGTTAAGTAGTTTACTGAATGACTTTCACGTACATGTGAATACTGCTTTTTGTTGTTGAGGAAATCACTCATCTTACCCAATAAAGATATCTAGCATAATCTGCTTTTATTAAAAAGAAATTGACAATTATCCCATTTTCCATTCACCTCCAGGTCCTTCAAGAACCCCTCATTCAAAACACATTATAAAGCTTTACACAGAGTTAGGATTAAATCAGCAAACCTACATTTGCTAAGCTTTGTTTTGTTTGTTTGCTTTTTAAATACTGGTTGTTTATTTGCTCTTTTCCAGTCATACAGTACCTCTCCTGACTCTACTGCTTTTTTTTTTTTTCTTAGTCTTTCCTACCAAGTCTGTAATATCAAGTGCCAGCTCTTTCTCAGTGCTGTGATAGGAATGAGCCCGTTCTTCCTGTCTTGAGCCCCTTGATCTGCCTGAACCTTACTTCTGTCACAAGAATGGCATTTTATTTGACACCTCCGTTCAGACTGATCATCCTACCTTTGAGCCCACACTCAATATCCTCTTTCTTACTGAAAACTAAAGCAAGAGAGACATTTATTCACAGGCCATACCTAGATTATCTTTAGTACCCAGCTTACCTTTCTTCATAGAGGAGAACTTTTTCTACAATGATTTATTTATATGATTGAAAAACACGTGATATCTTATTTTTACATTTTTCTTGACGTTGGAAAAAATAACTTTTAAGGTACCAGAAGTAAAATGTTACATTATAATTACCACGTTTGATTTGCCTTAGTGAAGTGGTGACCTTTCAATCACAGTTTCTCCTATGAAGCTTGCAGGATGGGCATGTGATATTGCAAGGCAATGTTAACATTTAAACGCAACACCAATCTCAGAGAGACTTTCCCATGCCATAACTGGCTCAGATGGAAGGTTCCACAGATGGGGGACCAGTTAACAGTGATATGAAATTGAAAATAGCTTCGTTAATCTTTACTGTGTGCCATATGCCTTGAAGTCAATAGAGTTATTTCAGTTTTATACCAGTTTTATACCACCATACACTGCAGTATGAGTCTGGCATTATTTTTCTCCCTTATAAATGGTGATGATTGCATTTTAGAAAATTCTTATCTTCACCTTATTCATGGAGCAAGTATCTTAAGATGCCATTTAACTTTGACTTCCATGCTAATATTCTTATATTTGGGCCTGGCTTTGTGCCATATGTTCATAGTATTTTGGCCTCCTCAATGCACATTGAATTTTACCCCTTCTTCATCCCGAAATGCTTTCTCTTGTGTCTTAGTGATCACTATGCACAGTTCAAGATACTTATCTAGTTTTAATGGGGAAAAGTGAACAGGAGGACAGAATCCTTTTCTTCCTGGCCACACTGCAACAGCAGATTGCTTACAGATCCAAGATGAGGGGCACTCTGGGTCCCAGTGATGCTTTATCATCAATGTCTGTGCTACTGCCAGAGGTGCAACAAGCTACTGCTCTCCTGCTGAGCTCAGCAGCAGGGAGCTCAGTTTGGGCTACAAAGACTACTTCTGACACTACAGCAGTAATCAGGAAGTAAATGAACTCAGTACTGCTAGCAGAACCTAAGCTCGGGAGGCAGGCTTAGATGTTAGGAAAATAACCAGACAACCAAGTACCAAGAGAGCAGAAAATGCATCCATTTTCTCCCTCTATAAAGAATATTCATTACCAGAGCACTAACGCCATATTTTACTACATTTGTATAAACATCCAAACACTGTTAAATTGCAACAAAAGGGAATTCTACTTACAAAAACTTTCACTGTGGAAAAGTCAATCTTGTCTGTTCCTTCCCTTTTGAATTTGCACAGTATGGTGCTACGGTCTGGTTTTTTGGTAATATTTTGGACGCTGAACCATACCTTTTTGGTCTGTGCACCACTCATATATGACAGATAAACCTCTACCTCAGTTTTAGAAATATTCAAGTTGTCGTTCTCTTTCTAGATGGAAAAAAATTGAAGATAATAAACAGCCACTAAATACAGTAAGACGTAAAATGACCCTCAATGACTATTTTAAATAAGGAATTATAGTTTATTACTTTCAAACTTACATATATTTTTAATTCCAGATCAGGATCCAGCTCAGTGTGCAGCTGGTAGTTAATGAACACTGGGTCAGGGTGATAGTGTAATTTGACACATGGTATAAAGGTCGTTTCCACTTTCAGTATCATATCAACAACTTTACCCTCTGTTGCATGGCTCAGACTTGGCGTTAAGTAATGATATTCAGATTCATTTCCAGAACTCCTAGAGAGCTAGAAAAGCAATAGCAAAGCTGTAACAGTCCTTAAGTACTCAACAGTGGGTACAATTACAAACAGAGGCACTCAAAATCATTTTAAAGCCTTCCTGACTTCACACAGACACCTGGTAAACCTCTTCTCTGTGATCATGGCTGCATGCAGAGCACCTGAGAAAGTTTCTGCGTTGAGCCTGTGTCTACCTTTAAGTACATTTATCACACTCTGTGCGCTGTTTTAAGGCTGATTGCACACTGCTAAGGCAGCTATTTCCTGCAGTGAGACAGGAATAGTGACAGTGAATTCTCCTTCCTTCCCGTTAATGCAGGTCATATGAGACAAGCAGGACAAGCTCTGCAGCACCCCTAGAGCACTGCGTCTCCCCACCCCTGCTCCTGTTAAAGGGGGGTTTGCTACTGTATCCCAACGGGCAACTCCATGGGGTGTTTTTTGGTCTTTGTGCAGCAAGCCCTGGAGGGGACAGGGTGCCCACCTCCTCACAGCCTTGGAAGAAGGCTTTCATCTCAATATTAGCTCCAGTCTCTTCCTGCTTGCTGAGGCATTGGCACTATTTGGGTTCTCAGCACAAAGCCAGAGAGATGTACATGACACCCTCTTCCAACACACCTGCATGTGGAGGTTGGGGAGGTGGCTCAAAAAGGACAGTTTTGGAACAAGTCTCTAGAGCACAGAAAATGTCACAGGGAGTCATGCAGGAGAGCAGCTTATGTTTATCCATGATCCTGTACTAAGGGTATGTGCAACTATAATCCTACAAGTGGTCATATTTATTTCAGTAGAATGACTGATGTTAAGTGTGTATAAGCATATGACAAATACTGAGATCCTCCTAAAACCTTAGGAACAAAACCTAATCCCTCAAGAGACCTCTATTCGGTATTGTAAAGGAAATTAAGACTTACAGTGAGGTTTGATCTCTGGTCATCTGAAATAATCACACTGTCCACCACATTAAAATTTCTACCAGTTGTAGTTATTTTGCGACCACCACTGAAAAAAAAAAAGCGGGGGGAGGGGGGGGCAGCAGCGAGGTTAAAATTATATGTTTTCCTACAGATAAGTCCCCCATTAAAGCTTTAGCTGTGAATGAATTACTCATGCATTTTGCTTTGGTAGCACGCAATACAATAAAGTCAAACTGCAGGACAAGATAATTTGAGCTATATAGTGTAATGCCATCCTTTCTTCATAATGTTATGATAAATGCTTTTGCACAAAACCAAATGACTTGATAGCATACAAGCGCATACTCCTTTTCAGGAACTCGTCGTCTTGTTTTCTGTTCATGCAACCTAAGAACTGTACTGCAAGTTAATATTCTGTCTTGAGAAAAGAACATCACAGTATTTCATTGTCCCTGAGCAGCCCTGCCTGTGCTTAATTCTTGCCTTCCTCAGGACAAACCAATGGTGCCAGGCACCTCGCAGGGAACATGTTCAGCAGCGTTCAGACCATCTGTCTCAGCACATACAATGGTGCTTGTGTCTAAGGGCTCTGGCTCGCCATCTCTGCTGAACACAGTTGGAGTGGTTTAAAGTATTAATTTCCAGCTGCCTGCGCTGCCCCTCACCTGGAGGTGAGGGCAAGTGTCCTAGCTGCTCAGCTGCTGCAGCTGCCAGCCAAACACATTACCTCAAACCCACACTTGCCAGTGCTTGACGCCAAGATGTCAGATTGAGAACATGAAAGTGGGTAAAATCCCTTCTGCTACTCTGGTGTGCAGGCGGAGGGACAGGTGGAAAGCTGTGCCTGAGAATGTCTCAAACCACCCTGTAAGTCTGACACCAGAGCCGAGAGTCTCCTGCAGAGCACAGCAGAGGCTTGAAAGGGGCTTGTTTGGCTTTAGGGAACCCAGTCCTAAAGCAAGTCTGCACCTATCACTTCAGTGGTGATTATTTTCACTTCACTTTCAATTCACTGATACTTTTTGCTGTTTTGAAGGTGAAGTGTATATTACTACCAAGAAATCAAAGTTAATCAGAGTTTGAATTTTGGATTTAGCTTTAGTATGAAAAGCCTATTTCTAACTTCTACTGTGGAGACTTGGGGTGGACAGGAGAAAGTTTACGGAATCCTACAGAACATGGAATCTTTCTTGCAGCTATTGTGACCCAATCTGTGCGTTAAATGCTAAATCAGTTCACCAGCATAAACTGATCCTCCACAACAGGTTACTGCAGTCATCCAAGTTCCTATCAGCTGCAGTCTGGTCAAGGAAGGACACTCATATTGGCTCAGTGGAACTACATTTTAGTAAATACATAAAAAGTATAGAAAGATGCATTTTACCTGATCCAGGAGGTATTTGGTGTGATTCCAAAACATGATGGCAGTGAAACATAATGCAGGGTTACCGGTGGCGAACATTTTCTCCCGTCAGCCTGTATACATACACTTTTGGCTTCTTTACGTGTTGGTGGGAGAGCAAATGTCATTTGTGTATCATTTAGCACATGTCTAACTTTAATGCTGGAGGAGAGAGAAAACAGTCACAGATGCTGAATCACAGATTCAGCCACTCATTTGGTGTTACTACATGAAGCCTATAACCTAAAGCAAAAGATCAGGAGAGAAGAGGAATGAATCTTTCTTTGAGCTGCCAGATGGAGGTGGAAAGAGAGAGCAGGGAGTTGAAAAGACAAAGTAGGGCATCTTTTGAATGAAGTTGCTGTGTGTCACAATAATCACACAAGATGGTATGGATATTGGTCTCATGGCCTTGGGATAAAGCTATGTAATGCAATGTGTGATTTTGCTGTTTATTTTGTACTTCTCTGTTCTACCAACATGGTTCATTAGCTAGTCAAGAATGAGAATCTTCAGTTTCCTTTCTTCTTCTTTTTCACTCTTTACCCCTTTCCCTCTATGTCTTTCTCTCCTTCCTCCGTTGCTCTTTTTTCCCCTCTTTCTCTCCTTCCCCCCCTCCTTTCCCCTCTTTCTTCCTCTCCTTTGTCTCCCCTCTCTTTCCTCTCTCTCCCCCTTCCTCTTTCTCTCTCTCTTCTTTTGTTTTCTCTGGTCCCCAGGAAACTCACGGTTGAAGTAAAAATTGAACTGTACCAAATGAATACTTTTTCAAGTGTGAGCTATATAAAAAGGACTTGGTAATCAAAGGCAGCCATTGCAGCTGCACCTGAAAACTATTGAGAATAAGATATCCTAATTATCTAGGGGTTTACACTGTGCAATCACCAACAGAGAAAAGTACAAGCTGTTGCATGAGAGATTCCCTTCCCTTGTGTGATGTCTGTGCTTTCACAAGCCAATCCTAGAATATATGAGGGATATTCTGAAGCAGAGGAGAGCCAAACAAAAGCTGAGGCTTTCCTGTGACCTAACTTCTTGCTGCCTGCTGCAAAACCCAGAGGGCCACAGGTACAGATCTGTCCTAACTACTGTTGAGAACTGTCCACCTACCCAGCCCATCCCTTGTATTGTACCCAAACACCACATTCATTTCCATCCAAGTGGAAGAATAATTAAAAGAGTGCAGAGCATCCCCCTCTGCTGAGGAGAGGTCCATGACAACTGTTCACACAACTGTACTGCCGGGGAAAATTGGGTTCAGGGTATAAACACATTATTTACACTATGCAAAGTAAACGGTAGTACTTTTCAGAACTTTGCTAACTCACATGTCTGGTTTACAGCCACTGATGCCCGTCAGTATCAGTTTTATGCCTGATGCACGTGTAAAGTTTTCTCCTTTGACTGTTATTTCACTTTTGCCTAATGTAGAAATCCACAAAGGTTCGATGGAATGAATGTTGATATGCTATTAGAAAACAAAGCAAAACAAAATCTGTTTATAAAATGGCTAGGCCTTTAGCAGCAAAAACAACCACCGTTCAGGAATGTGGGTTTGACAGCACTGAGATACATTTTTCTTATTAATTTCAGGTCTTGTTAAGTTTGATCCTGGGAAGTACTGTCAATCATAACTTATTTACAAGCCAACTATTTTTACCTACATAATTTATATTTCAATTTATCTCATAACAAAATCGCCAAAAGGAATCACAATCTGACATGCTGGAAGGTATGTATCATAAAAACCAAGCTTGAAATGACACGTTTTGCATGACCCTTGAAGAACTACAGAACAACACAAGACAAAAACCATGGTGCTGTCACTGTGAGAGATCAGAGAAACAAATGAAGACATCTTTCATGACCTGAAAAGGTGAAACAGTGTCAAATCCTAGAATGAAAAGTCAAAAGCACAGAACAAGCTTTACTAGAAAATCTTTTCAAAGTCATACATAGACCTGTACAGCACAATTGCAGGCATCTTGTGGTATCCCATTTTGATGCAAAGAAGTTTACAAATCTATCTCCCTGCATTTAAGAATAACCCTAGTTTGCTCTGATGCTGTCAGTCGTATAGAAATGTGGTCAATTTCTATACTGGGCTTTTCTTTGTGTATCTTTATATTTACTTACTCTAACTTACTAACACTACTGAGAAGAGAGATTTTTTTCCTAGTCTATTTACTTGCTGCATTTGACAGCATCTCAGTTTAATCAGTTTTGCTGCTTCCTCAGTTTTATAATCAGACTGTCAGCTTCCTCTCTGTGCATCTTTCAGACATCAACAGAAAACTGAAAACATTCAAAAAAACAAGAAAACATGCATGTGAAACCACAAAGTGTTTGGGACCTTCTCAGGCAAATGATTTCTAGCTTGGTTCTAGACTGCCTATACAACCAGTTTAAAGAGAGTTTTTACTGTTTTGTGATTATCCTGATTTCTGCTGAGTTTGCCTGTGGACTCATCCACGAGTAAGTTCAACCTTCCTGATACTGAGAAGAGAGCTGGTGCCACACCTCTACAAAAGCTAGGGAAGTCCTTGCCACAGAGGTTTTCTCCCCACTGATCTTTTCATGCACCCAGATCAGCATCAAGACTTTGGGCTCGTGGCCTGAGGGGACCACCTCGGTCCCTTCTCCAATCCTCTGCAAACACAGCATTTGCCTGTTTCAGAAAGGACCCAGGTGCGTTTTCCCCACATGCTACCATGGCCCACCAAACATTCCAAAAGAAATGTGAGACCTGTCACAGCCGACCAAAAGCCACAGCTTTTGCCTTACGAAAGAGTAAGAGAGGGCAAAGGCCAGGGTCAAAGGGCCTGCAAAAGCAAGGAACGTGTTAAAGAAATTTCTTGGCTCCAAGGTGACTTCTGATAGGAATAATGGAGGAGGGCAAAGGAAATGCCTGACAAACTGCTGAAAGGGGAAGTTCACTCCCACCCTGACCTGGGGATCAGATTAATCCTTAGTGAGCGAGGAGGACAAATGAGGCAGAAATCTGAGAGTCTGAAGCCCGTGAAGCAGCAATTCTTTACTGCAGCTATGTCCTGTCCTGTCCCTCCACTTGCGCCCTGCCTCCAGCGCATTGGAGGAACCTAAGTATCCTCATGCACACCCTGCAGCCAAATACCACATAAGGGAGTCCAAAACTGCTTCTGGGCTCCCACAGGCAACCAGCAGGGAGCTGTGAAGCACAGGACCATACAGTATCACACAAGCAGACAGAGGCCCCAGAGCTACATCAAGACAGTAAGCACTGGAGAGGGAAACGCAGGGCGGCCGGGGGTGCTGCAGGCAGGAAATGAGGCTTCCTCAAACTTCAGCTTATGGCCAGCGTCTAAGCAAAGAAAGGGAAAGATGGCATGGTTGTATAGAATGCTTTGCTAGCCTTCATTCCTTTTATTTTACGCTAAGTGGAAATCGCAGTGAGCACAGCTCGCTCTTGAAGTTTCACCCCACAGCTGTGCCTTCCCTGCGGTGACATGACACCGCTGGCCTCCTCACTGCGCCCTGCCTCAGACGCGTGGTTTCAGGTAGATATTGGCAGCTCTGGGGCCAGATGGCCTCAGTCACTGGACAGCCAGTTTCCTGACCTGACTGTGGTGGTCTGCAACACTCAGCAGCAAAGAAACTGCGATTTTCATCACTGAATGCAGGAGAGGCAAGGCTTCCTTGCAGGCCGGCTGGGACTGCGGTGCTCATGTCCGAAGGGCAAGGGACCCACTGCACCCTCAGTCCCTGTACACACAGCCCCTGTGTGGCTGGAAGAGACCCCCGGAAGCGAGAGGGAAGGGAAACAGCAGAGGCAGAAGGACATTCATAAAAACCAGTATTTGTGAGGCACACAGATGCCATGGTGATGAAGGAGAGACACGCAGAAAGGGCACAGCAGGTCCTCAGGTGATGTAAATCAGTACCACCCTGTCAGCTTCAATAGAGCTCTGTGCTGCTGAGACCTAGCCCTCTGTCCCTGGACAGCGTAGCGCTTCCCTGGGGCTGTGTAAACAATGACAGCCACATCCTCAGAGCTGTGGTTAGTGCGGCTGCAGGTCACAGCGAGATGTTTGGCAGTGGCCCGGTTTAATCAGCCTCTGCAACTCCGGGGAGCTCATCCCCATCCCTGCACTGCGCGCAGGACTCCCAGGCCACACGAAGACCTGGATCATGCAGCTGACCCAGCTGAAAAACAACCTGCTGAAAGAAAACATTTATTTCCAGCCAAAGCAGTTTTCCCATCAAGTGCATGTGCACAACCAGCCCACAACACAAGCAGAGGAAGGTGCAGGCATGGAAACCAGCAGCTGGAAACAGGAGGGCTGGGGCTGCCATCATCAAAAGAAATTATATTTATATAAATGCTCAGCTGGGGGTGGGATAGTGGGAAAACACAAATCTTCTTTCTCAGCCCTCCAATATGTTCTCCTTAAAGCACGAGCAGTCAAAGGAAAGCAGGATTTCAAATGCAATTTCAAGCCCTCTGAATGGATCAATCACATCTAAATAAACATCTGCCTTCGGACTGCCTCTAGTGCTTTCATAGCCTTGTCCATCACTGTCTTTCCCAGATAAGGCATGTGGAAGAAAGCCATCTCCCAGGCAATTCCAACTATTTACCAATGTCAAATTAATGCACTTGGAAGAAGAGCAAAGAAGAATTTCCTCTGTTCTTTCACTAGCAATAATGCTTTGTATGCACACCAAATCCAGAATATTAATGTTCAGAAGCCCAAGTACTGCCATACCACTTGTCTCTGCGGAAAACAAAATGGATTTTATGATCTTGTTTAAGACACCTCAGCTGAACTGCTGGATTTAAGAGGTAATTCCTGTCTTCACAGGTAAAAGTTTGGGTAGTTCCTAATGAAACATTTAGAGGTAGGAATATGGTGCCTATTTATACCAACCATGCTATCATTCACAGAAAAGCAGAAACCAAAAAGTGTAGGCAGCAAATCTCTATGCACTTACTCATCAGTCAAATTTCTCTTCACTACTCATTCCTCTCCTAACACCTGCATGTCATAAGCAACCACTGATGAAAAGATGGCTCAGTTTAATGAAAAAATAAAACCATTTGGCACCATAAAGAATGAAGAGATAACCTTGTGGTTAAAGGGCTGTCCTATGAGGAAAAAGGGATAAGTTCACACACAGTCTATATGATTTCAGGAAAGAACTGAACAACCAGATTCAGAAAGGTACTTTGCCACCAGCAACACTGCCTCCTTTCCAGTGATCCAGCTTGCGTGGGATGGATGGAGGGTAGCTCCATCCCCAGCTGATCCACTGGCTCTTGTGGAGTGCCCAAACACAGCACACATGGACTCTGGTATTTAAAGCAATATTGCAAATACTGCATCTAGAGGTAGGCATGTGACTTTTGCAGTGCTTACTGTCTCAATGCCTGGATCCAAAACCCAAAACTTTGTTGGTACCTTTAAACACCAATCAAGCACTAAGAAAAATAGTATTAATCCAAGTTTTGCATTACCTTTCTATATAAGTGACTGTTTCCTCATCCATAACTTAACTGTTCTTGCAAAGTCCTCACATTTTACATAAATTTCTCCTCCAACCCACAGTACTTCAATAGCGCTGATCTCAAAATGCTAACTAACCTCTGATTTCTGTGCAGTGGCGATCCTCTTGGATGTAGTTGTGGCATTGCAACTATCCTGAAAAAAATCAGCATTTCTCCATGTCAGGACAAGAAAGAGACAGATTACTGCTCAGCTGTAAAAAATAAAACTAAAAGGTATCACGGGATTCCAGCTCTCCTCAACAAACTTCACCTGGCAGGCAGTGGCAGGAGAGACACGTGTCCATTTACAGCTGGCACACTCACCGTCGTGTGTACACCGTGGGCAGCTGGTAACACAGAAAACAGTTTTCGTAAGACTCAGGGACTCAATCTAGATTCAGTCATGAATGTGAAATTTCAAGTGACAGAAAAAAGCACAAATCCTAGAGAAAAACCCTGGCAAGCATGCAATGAAATGCGTAAAATGTAATCTCAGTGTACCCTCCAAGCCTATTGTTCTGTTCTGCTTATTATGGGGACAAATTTACTATGAAAAATAATCTGTGCTAATATGCTGAAAGTCATACATTTCTGAAAAGCATGAAGCAGACAGAGCATTTTGGATTTCATTTTGCTGTGGTTTTCTTTGGTATTTAAGTGGCCAGATTGTACTTTCTATCCTGAAAAGGACAGAGAAAACCATCATCAATTCTTTCACAGCTTTCCCAAACTTCTATTCTGTTTGTGTAGTATTAGCAAGTATTGCTAGTTTGCTATTGCCTCCCCTTTCCAAAAAAATATGCCCATTGGAGACTAGCTCATTGCTCTGCAATGCATCAGTCAGCATAGAGCCAAGAGCAAGCACATGCCTTCTCCACACATGTTGAGAAATGTTGTGATTTAGAGGAAGACAGTTCCTTCCCTATGTTGCTCCAGGGACCGGGCAGTGATGCACCGCTTCCCAAACAGCAGGAGTTCAGTTTCATTGCAGGTGCCTATGAATCAGCCTCCTTGTAAAGGAGGGGGGTGTTCTGAAAGGGAACACTGTAGTTACCTAGAGTATATGTTAGCCAGATCTAAGTTTTAACAACCACAAATCATAAAGGGTTAGGTCATGTACTGGGCACAAATGATTTCTACTGTAAGCTCTCAACAAGAAGCATGGCTCTGAAAAATACTGTGTACAAAACAATAGGTATTCACTATTACTGTTGGCAGACTAGATGTTACTTTCTGGTTTAACTGTATTTGTGTAACCCATGTATCGCATTTAAATCACATCCCGCTCAATTAAAAACCAGCTCCATAAGGTGACTTTCACAGAATCTCTTGACTTCTCTGACCTAGGTCTTACCCTGCATACCAGAGGCCCACTTTTTTCACAAGGACAAAAAGGATTTTAATGTCATTATGGCATCCTTTATTATCTCTTCAGGCACTTGTCATTCAGTCATTGTAATACCTCTCCTACAGCTGCCAGAGTTCCGTTAAATAAAAGAGTCATCAAAAGAAGTAGCTTTCTAAGGGCAAAAGAAAAAGAGGAGAAGGACGAAACGGGCCAAGAAAAGGGATTCAGCTGTCTTTAGTGGAATGTATTTCCTTAATAAATACAAAAAAAGAATGATCATACTTCATCCCCCCCATTCCTGTGCACACAAATAAACCCCTCAATGAACTTCAATAGGAACCAGGCTCTTACTTTTCCAACTGAAATGTTTGTGTGATATTCGAAGAGCTTGAGGACAGCGATGCTTCGAGGACTAGACAATCTGGAAAAATGCGACTGTTAGACATATGCTGGATATTACAAAAAATACCTGTTAAAAAATAATTGACTTGAAGGCTCATATGCATTCAGCTGTTCTCTGGCACACACTTTCTCTCGCACACATATTCCTCACACTTTTGACTGATAAAAATAACTAAATTTTGTCCTTCCATAGCACCCTTCTGCTGAGTTATTCAAAGACTACACACACACTTATTAATTAAGCTTGATGCCACCTATGCATGATATAGACAAGTAATGTTATTGTCAAGATACAGACAAGGAAATGCCACCACAAAGGGGGGACGTAAAATCATCTCTTAAAGAGCATACAGCGTACCTGTGGCACAGCCAGACCCTGAATTCAAACCTTCTAACACAAACAGACTGTTCTAACGCAAGACACCCCAACATACTGTACTTCTATCTCTTTCTGTCTCAGTTGGTTTCAGAGTCTTCTTTTGTAATCTATGCAGTAGCAATTTTCATCCTATTTAAATCTTTTATGATTGCATGAGTCAATTTGCCATTATTTCAGCTAGTAATTACTATACCGACAATTCGCTGGCAGCTGTGGAATGAAAGACTATCTTCTCCCATGAGCAGAATACCACATCGAAAAACAGAGTTAGATATATACCACTTAAGCCATGGTCTCTTTCATCTGTGTGCCTGCAGATGTGCATGTCTGCAAAATGAATGGCTGTCTGAGATCAAATGAAACCCATGTGTGCAGACCTTTCTGTCTTTTCTATGCTAAGATGCAGATAGCTTTTTAATACAGGAAAGCTACACAGATTTAAATTATACCCACCTTGCAAAGGTAGAGAAAGCTTTATCTTTACCACAGGCTGGTTTGTTCAGACGAAAACCAGCTTTGGCTACATCTAAACTGTTAAATCAGTAGTATCTCCTAGCTCCACATACCAGCATGGCACTTGGGTGCTTACTGCAAAGGTCACCTGCACAGCTTTTTAGAAATGACCCTTGGGACTGTTCACGTGCTTAAATACCTTACTAAATGGAAAGCAAAGAATCTGATTTTTAAAGGTATTTCAATGCTTGGAAGATGTAGATCCGTGCACACAGACACTTTGAAATCCTCCACCAAGCACCTATTTGCATCTCCACAAATCTATATATCTACAGAAATCTGACACGTCTGGCACAAAACTGTCTAAATCACTTGCCTAGGTCATTATATGAGAAGGCTCTCAAACCATCAGTACTGAAAAATAAGTAAAAGTAGTAAGTAAAAACAAGGAATTTATCCACTTCTGGCAAAACCTGTCTTCTAAGTTTATTTAAACACTTAAAAAAAAAAAATACTGTTGAAAATGGTTTCCTGATTTTGTTTCTGCTGAAATTCACAGAAAAAAAAACCCTATTGCTTTCTGCATGGCCTGGGCTGACCTTTCAAAATCCACCAGACTGCACCGAGTAGCAGATATTTTCAAAATGTTTTTTTTTTTTTTTCCTGAAAAGTTACCTGAAGGAGTTTTGCAAATGCATGTTCTGGTGAGACTGAGGTCACTTTACACAAGGTACCATAAACAGTCAACTTAACTCCCACACTTCTATTATCCACTAACATAACTCATAGGAGCATGCGAATGGCAATAATACTGGCAGGCATGAGCTAAGCTCACAGCCTTCTGGTTAACACAGTAAAAGGGCTCATCTTTCACACAAAGCACAGGCAAGGCAAACAAGCTTCCATAATACTATATTCTAAAGACCTGCTAATGGAGCAAGAGAAAGCCCTAGTCCAGGAAGACACAGAACCAGAATGACCACAAACTCTGTAATTGCAAGAAAACGTGGCTTTTGGGACTGGGTCAATAAAGGACATATTTTCTTCTCTAATGCTTTTGTCCTTCTTAAAAATCTATTTACAGTGCTTAGGAAAGCCAGCTTAATAGTCTAGAATACCCATGTATATCACCCTAGCTGTCACCTGCTAAGGCCAAAGTCTTTTTTTCTTGATTCTCAGAACAATATTGGACAGGAACTTGGCACACAAAACTTATATGATATCAGAGGAGCCCTTCCTGTGCAAAGGCTGTGTATGAGTTCCTGACATCTCAATATTTCAGGGAACCTGCCTCTACTCTATTTTGTATTCCAACATAGGCAGCTTAAAAAAGGTGCAAAGACAGTCTGTATTAAAAGAGCCCTGTGCTTCTATATAGATCCCTGAAGCAATGCAAGGGGGATGTTTTCCTCCTGCTAGTCATAAAAGACTCTACTGAGAAGGATTATCATCTGAACTTTGAGAACAAAACCTAAAGAACAGCTCAAAAAGTCCAGACATTCAGTAATTTACCACCTCATTCCAAGACTTAATCATAGAATCATAGTATCATCTAGGTTGGAAAAAACCTTCAAGATCATTAAGTCCAACCATCAACTTGACCTACCGAGTCCCACCACTAGACCATGTCCCTTAGTGCCATTTCCACACGTCTCTTACATACCTCCAGGGATGAGGACTCCACCACTTCCCTGGACAGCCCGTTCCAGCGTTTGAACACCATCTCTGTAAAGAAATTCTTCCTAATATCCAATCTAAACCTCTCCTGTTGCAACTTATCACTGTTTCCTTGTGTCCTATCACTTGTCACGTGAGAAAAGAGACCAACACGGTCTTTGCTGCAACCTCCTTTCAGGTAGCTGTAGACAGTGATGAGGTCTCCCCTCAGCCTACTCTTCTCCAGACTAAACAACCCCAGTTCCCTCAGTCACCCCTCATAAGCTTGGTTTTCTAGTCCCTTCACCAGCTTTGTTGCTCTTCTCTGCACAGGCTTGAGCAACTCAATATCCTTCTTGCAGTGAGGGGCACAAAACTGAACACAATGTTCAAGGTGCGGTCTCACCAGTGCTGCATACAAGGGGACAATCACTTCCCTAGTCCTGCTGGCCACACTATTGCTGATGCAGGCCAGGATGCCATTGGCCTTCTTGGCCATCTGGGAACGCTGCTGGCTTATGTTCAGCTGGATGTTGACCAGCATCCCCAGGTCCTTTTCTGCTCAGCAACTTTCCAGCAACTCTTCCCCAAGCCTATACTGCTGCATGGGGTTGTTATGACCCAAGAGCAGCACCCGGCATTTAGCCTTGTTGAATGTCATGTGTCTGGACTTGGCCCATCGATCCAGCTCCCTCTGCAAAGCCTTCCTACTCTCAAGCAGATCGACACTCCCACCTAACTTGGTATCGTCTGTGAACTTACTGAGGGTGCACTGGATTCCATCATCCAGACTGATGAAAATGCTAAACAAAAGTGGCCCCAAGACTGAGCCCGGAGGAACGCCGCTGGTGACTGGCTGCTAATGGGGTTGATCTCCATCTCCATTCACTATGACTCTTTGAGCCCAGCCATCCACCCAGTTCTTCACCTAGCGAACTGTACACCTGTCCAAACCATGAGCAGCCAAAGTTATCCACAGGATGCGCAAAACAGATCACATGATCCATGTGTCCAGTACAAATGACTTGGGTCTCTAATTCTGAGAACTGCTCGTGAACTAAGTAGTATAAGAATTATTGCAAATGAATTCAACCAATAATTCAGAAAGATGAAAGAAATCAAGTCAAACACAAAAAGATATACCAGCCAAATTGCCCTTGAACCATAATTTTTCTGCTAATTGTTTAATTGGAAAAATCCCTTTCTCACAAGTCTCTAAGTCTCGAAGTTAGCTTGAAGGGGTTCACTGAATGTTGAGATTATTTATTGTACAGACATTCAGAGATTATCCTCTTATTTATGCTGGCACAGATTGTTGCAAAAACAAATTCTGTTTGCAGGTGACAGAAGGGCTAAGATGGGTTAATTTGTCAAGGCAGGGCTCTGGACCAACACGGACTCCATGGCTCCAGCCAGCTGGATTGTCATTGCACCTACCTTAAGTTTCCTTACACAGCTGCTAACTGCACCATGTAAATATACTCCCCAGTGCTGAGAGACTGCACTGTTATACACTGGTTTGAAGAAGCTGCTTCTAGTTAAAGGATAATGTGTTTTACTACTTCTAGGGAGGATTCTATATTAACAAATCTTTAATTATCAAGAATAGCGTAAGTATACTCAAATCACTTGACAAAACAGGAATAATTTTTTCAATGACATTTAATAAAAAGTGTTACCTACTATTATACTCCTAAGGCCTGTATTTGTGCTCAGTTCTCCTCAGTAATAAATGACAGCGAATAAGCACTAAATAAATGTAATATCAAAACATACCATTATCCATTGTCACCCGAGTAGCTAGATTGCAGAAACAGGATGAGTTTTTCAGCACTACATTTTCACAAAATATTTCAATAGGTTTTACAATTTTTATCATACAGGAAGTAAGGGTTTTGCTTATGCTTGCAGCCACAGCAACCTGTAAAACAATAAAAACATAACAATACAATAGATTTCTTGTAATACTTGTCAAGTTGTCATCTTGTTTTTATAGAAAACTTCAAACTCTGAAATCTAGGAAAGAAAATTTTTGTGGCGGAAGCAGACAATTCATTAGGTAGCCTCTCAAAGGAGAGAACCTCTCCCAGCTGGAGAAACAATACAAAAAGAGTCCTGAAAGGAAGAGCATTGCTTACTTATGGAAATTAAATGGATCTCTAAGGTATGTGAGGGGAGCAATTTGGATTTTAAAACAAGAATTTTGCTATAACAGTATTATATACTGTTACGGTTCCTTCAAAATATTTGAGCAAGAATATACAAATCCTCACAGAGAGCCTACATTTGCATCCATATCCAAAATGCATTTAATTATGAAACAGAATTTGTCTTGTAATTAATTATTCTTTGTTTCTGGCTGAGAATGCTTTACAAATATGAGCACATTAATGCATTCAATCAGGAAACCAGAAACAATAGCATGCAGATTAAGTGGCCAGTCACAATACTTGATAATCAAATACTCAAGGCTATGTTTGCTGTGAACAGATACTGAGTAAATACTAATATCAAGCACTTAAAGACGCATTTGTGTTAGCATATGTGTCCCAGTGAATGTTTTGTAACTTGCTACAAAGCTCAGAACTTACATAATGCACTCAATACATATTCACTGGAAATATGCAAATAGCTGATAAAGTGATATAATGAAAAAGTTCTCTTTATCAGCACAGCGAATCTTTGAGTCAACATCATGAAGTATAGTTTCAAGATACTTTTTATAGGAGAGGAAAAGAACATGTCTGATCTACATATTCAGCTTACTGAGATTTCCAATACTTCTGCCTGTTGTTAAGAGGGACTTATATATGGAACATGGTGACAAAAGAAGGGAAGCTGCAATAAGTGAGAAAATGACACATTTTAAGTCACAATAAACAAATATGCATAAAATTGGGTGTACATACCTGATTTCTGGCAGGGTAACTTAGCAGGATTTTCAGATCTTTATCAGGTGCATGTGAAATGTTATACCAACCCTTTATGCTGTTTGAACTTGTACAATTTTCTTTTAATGTGCACCTAAAATTATACATAAAATTATACTAGCTTCCTTATGGTGGCTTTGATTTCAGACATTGCACTTCAACTTATTTAGTATGCTATTGATTTTCTACAGGAACACTATTGACTTTTTACAGGAATATGGTTACAACTGCAAAAAGCTCCAGGGAAACAATCGGTGAAATCTTCTGCTTATCAAAATAAATTACAATGCATTGATATATGCTCTAGGGTCCTGATCAAGTCAATGGGACTCAAGCAAATATTAGATGCTTGGCCAGTAACAACAGACTTGGTAGCCTGGGATGGAATTCGTCACCCCAACTTTTGACTGCATCATTGTACGGCTCTAGATTTGACATCTGACATCCCCCCCACCCCCATTTCACTCTACACTCAACGAGGAGAAATATGCTCTTTCAGAGTAAGGTTCTCCTAACCTATTTTATACATTCAGGCAAAAATGAAATGAATTGCACTATAGATGCTGCTTCTTCTCTCCAATGAGAATAAGAGGAGATGGGAGTGAAGCTCAGATGTGGAGCTACGCTTTGAAAATGTACAGCTGAGATGACTCCCTCCTAATCACCTCTGTTGTCCACTGATGTGAATGGTAATCTTTGCTCTTGGTTACAAACACCTGTTTTGAAAAGGTAGTTCAAAATAGATTTCTCTATGTTCAATAATAAAATTAATTTCAAAAGTAAGATGGCAAAAAGTAAATAAAAATGTTATAGATGTCAAATTGCAGGAAAGACAAACTATACAACAGCATAAAATTAAGGAACAATGAGGAAACACCAGGATATATAAGTACTATAAAGATTACACATATTAAAACTTGCAATAAGAAAAAGAGAGTATTGGCATACAAATTAGATGGACAATCACTGAGTCTGAAAGATGAATCCTTAAAATACGGTCTGATGTGAACAGCTAATGAACAATTCATAGATTAACTTCAAATAATCTCCTACAGCTAGCAAGTAAAGGCAAGTTATTGCTAAATGCATTTATTTAATATTTTAATATTAATATTGAATATCCATAAATAAATGCAATATTCAATATTAATGCTTTAATAATAATACTTTTCTACAGAAGGTAGAAGTATGTCTTGCTTCAATCATGTGACCACTGACATGTGCCTTAGGGAACTATTCCTTTGCTAGAAACTAGAAATGTGGACATTCTTGCAAAGCATGGACCTTGATACAACTTTTCCATGAGGAGCTCACTGTATAAACATATTTCACAAACAATGTGTTTGTTCTCCAGAAGGAGTAACACACAAAAGATTTTCAAGAAAAATGTCCACCACTTTTCAAAATGCCCAAAATAACCCCACAAACCATACAAACCATAAAGCCATCTTCTCTGTAAATCAAGACGTTGGCAACAGGAATGAAGTTAAACACAAAGTCACTTCCTTTGTGGTCTAACTGAGGAAATTGCTATGTAAGAACCTGGTGGAGCTTTGCATCTGAATACATTCAGATCATAACTATATTGTCAGAAATTGAGAGTATGTCTGACTTAACCAGGACAAATTTCAGCCTCATTTATATCTCTGTTCACCTTACTGAGATCACATAGGTCCATGAGCACCACTATTTTAGAACCATAAAGGATGGATGGGATCTGCTATTAACAGATGTCCATAAACCAGATGCTTAGATATGTACAGATAAATAATTCTCACTGGCAAAATAATTCTCACTGGCAATGAGGCATGGGAGAAAGACATCCAATAGTTTCTGATAGGCTGAGGATCACACACTTGGACATGCAAGGCAACGAACTTGTCATATTTGGCACCAAATAAAAAAAACATTTCAGTGACACTAATATTAAAATATTAAAAAAGAAAACAGTTGATAAAGCTGAATATTTAAAACTGTCATAGGACAAAGATATTTACACTCTTAGACTGTCAGAGCAACACAAGTAATGAGCCAGCTTCCCTCATCTACAACGAAGAATCTAACAATTTCATGGCAAAAAATGTACTATCACCTAGGACCAAGGGCTGTAACTGTCTTCATGTCAGGAAAAAATTGTCTTTTGTTGCTCTAAAAGCTGATGTTTAACACTCAAACAATGTGCAGTGGAGAAAGGTCATTTCACAGGAAACAGCCACATAGGTGGAAGTAGAGCATCTGATGCCTCTCAGCATAAATTCTCAAAATTGCCCTATATGAGCCAAGAGTAACATGAAGTCCACTCATTTAAGGATGAGATTATTTTGTTATATCCCTATTTTGAGACAATCTATACCATTTGCAAGCACGTTGTAATGAATATAACAGATAAATATTATTTGTGAACCACACGGTTCTTAAAATTAACATACAAATTCAGACAACTACTCAGAAAGTAAAAATACAGAGCAAAAGCAGCTGAAAGTTTCTGGAGTCTGGCTTTCTTGGAAAGGTGGACTGGACCAGACCCTATACAACACAAAAGAGAATTTAGACATAGTAGCAAGACAAGACACAAAGCAAAGGGTAAGGTTAACTACCTAACTGGGGGAAGAGAGCAAATTTAGAGAGAAGGATTCTGAGACTTCCATGAGAGACAAGAGGACACTATCTGCTTTAAATACCTTATAAAACGTCAGGATCAGATTTCAAGCATGCATAGACATATTGTGTTATTTCCATACTGAAAATACATGTAAAACATCAGTCCCTTGCATTGGAATAATTTCAACATACTTCAGGTAAATCTGATTCATCTATCAATCTACAAACCTTAGGAGAAATCACACTATGCTATAACTAATTTTTTTGAATAATTCTAAGGGAAAAGGGGAATTTATATATTTGTCCCTATGGAAGACAGAGTAGAAATAGGAAGATTAGCAACATTCTGTTTCATTTTGTTTTCACTTGTAATAAGACGTGCATATTTTTTCATCAAAATAGTGGATTTGAGTTCGTACCATCTTTAAAATGAAGCTCTGCTGGTAAGCTTTATCTAAAAAATTGAGCGCATATTTAATATAAAATTTATTTCCAAGTGAGAGTATAAAACATATAATTGATCTCTTTAATAAAAAATAAAACTTTTCCTGACAACATCAGGTGCATTTTTCTAAATGACAAAATATTATTACGGAATATATTGCTTTAGAGGACATGTATGGATTTTGATAAAAATATCTGCAAAAAACATGTCCTCCTCTTTTTCTAAAACTTCAGTCAGAGCTCTCTCTTTACAAAAACAAACATTTGATGACACTAAGCACTAACAAAGAAAAAATATGCAGGTGTTGAAGAGGACTCATATTATAGTAATTCATTTTTTCTCCAAAAGAGTAAATTATTTCTGTTTCAACCAGGTGGAAACTTACCATGATCCCCCTCATAAGTCGGGGATTTACTGACTGAAAACTGTTATTTGCAAACTCTTTATAAGGTAACTAGAAGCCCGAAAATCTTAACACTGTAACTTAAACAGTCTCTAACAAGGTAGGAAAAGAGGATCTGAAAAAACAAAACACAATACTACTGAATAAACACCTACTCTATTCTGATAACCACCTTTGCAAACACAAAGAAGAAGATCTTCAGCAAAATCATGGTAACACTGAAACAGACCAAAAGGAGTAGTATTAACTTTTTAAAGGACAGTTACTAGTGGAATTTCTCAAAAATCAATCTCATAACCAGTTTTATTTAATGTTTTAATCAGTGATGAACTGGCATAAGAAGAAGGTATATACTGATGACATCTGCTGATGATAAAAAGCTGGGAACATTACAGAGCAGGACGAGACTATCACACAGGAAATCCTGGATAACTTTGAAATGGGATGACATTTCAAAGCATGAAGTACAAGAACTCGTACCTACAGCAACAAAAATCTCACAACCTATATGTGCTATAGACTGGAAACTCATCAGTTAGAAAGAAAACAGAGAAAAAGAAGGGCCTGGGGGCTTTATTTGATCATGGATGATTGTGGCCCATCAATGTGATGCAGTAATGAAAAAGACACCTGTGATCCCAGGACACACTAAGTAAGGTGCTTCCTGGACAAACTGGGAGGCATTAAAGACCACTCAGCAATGCACAGCTGAAATCTCTTGTGGAATACTCTGACAGCCCAGGCTATCCCTATTTTAAAAGGATGCACAAAAACTTCACAGAAGGTCTACTGGAATGGAGCTGAAGACAGGAGTGTCTTGGGTGAAAGGAGCTTAGTGAAGTCAGCTATTTCAGCACAGCAAAATGAAAGTGAAGAAGGAGACTGCTTTCACAAAACCAGTGAGAAGATAAATGTGAGGGAGGGGGAAAACCTGTTTTTGCCAAGGCACCGGAACAAGTAAGTATAGCCTGTCTATAAATACATGTGTGATGAAGATGAACAGATAGATCTTAACCAGCAGAACAACAAAACTCTTGGACAGCCACACAATCAGACCAGTGAGGACAAAAAGCCTATCTAAATTTAAGATGGAGCTTGATCAGTTTATAGGTGGGTTTACATGATGTGGTTTCTTGCAATTATCAAGACTAGGCTCGATGATCCAGGAATTCCTTAAATCCAGGCCAAAGACATGCAGTAGCTTTCAAACCTGATTCAAGAAAGCAGCAAAACTAATCACTCAAACACAAGGATGAGGTGTTTAGGAGTGTTTCCTCTACCCTAAACCAAACGCAGTGGTTCCAAAGCAGGGAATTATGAATACTGAAGACAACTGAGCACTCTTTCGCTGTTCTCACATGCAAGGGGCTCCCAGCTATTAAGATGCTTCAAGTATGAGTTTACAATTTTATCTCTCAAGCAATTTGGAAAGCAAAAACATCTGTTCTAAAACCAGAATAATTTCTTCTTTTTAGCCCAACATATATTTTATGGGTAGATCTCAAAAATCAGAGGGTTAACATAGGCTTTAAAAGGTGCAGAGCTCCTTTTCACACAACAGTAAAGTGTCTCACATTTATGGCTACGATTGATTTCATAAAAATTCAGTAGATACAATCTTGATGCTGAATACCCCCAAGCCTGTAAAAATGTGCACTGAGTAATAACACATTGCTTTTATATGCAAGGCTAAAATACCAGAAAATACCTTCGATTCAAAGAACACCACCCACAGTAGGGATCCTTTGCAGATAAGCATTCTTGCTCGGAAATGTATCTACTGCAATTTGCAACTGGTATTCTTCTCACCTAAAACCAGAGAATGCAATAATACACTGAATTAAAACAGCCTCCAGGAACAGGGAAATTGAGGGTTACCATTAAAATTCTGACAGCAACCAAGCATGATCCCTTCAGGGAAGTTTCCTTACAGACTCCCTTCTGCCAGGAGACCTTTGGATAGAAATATGTGGCCTATTTTACACACGCTGCATTTTGTCATCAGATGATGAAACTCCTCTGACAACGACAATTTAGTTCTACTACTCAAAGGCCAGCATGGACAGAGTAATGCAGGAAAGACTGATTAGCATAGTGAGTTACAGATAACAATAGAAAGGAGGCATATTTTACAAATAATGCTCTGCTTAGCAGCATAGTTTTCCTCTCATCAGAACTGAAATTTTTAAATGATTGATGGAGGTGCATCCAAAAATGCATGCACAAAACAAAATGCTTCTGTGTTTACATCAACATGTCAGGTAACTGCATGTGCACACTGGAACAAGCGCATGCAACTACTTAGCATGCATACAAGCAAATGCTATTTCAATAAGCAAATATAGATAATTGTGGCTATATTGTATGTATCTATACTTGTACATTCAGCTTGAATATCCTAGTCAGCCATTTTCAGAAAAGGAAAGGAAAAAGAAAAAGAGAAAGCTGTTTACAAATACAATAATGTTATTAATAACAAACTTAATAATATTAATAAGAAAAATATTCCTGATTCAAACCATTCGTTTACAAACCTGTAAGAATTAAAAGTTCCTATATTTTGTGAACAGAAACAAGGGTATACAGCTTTCTGCAGAACTGTATTTACTTTTTTCCAACCACATATCGTAAAATTCAATTTATCTGAAGGTGTTTGAGATAATAAGTTCAGAAACTAGCCAACATCTTAGACTACTAGTAAATAAAAAAAGACAGTGTAGATGCCTTATTTAAGCCACAAGAGATGATTAGAGGCATTTATTCCTAAAAGCCATTGCTCCTCTACAACAAGTTCTCCGGCCAAAGAAAATGCAAGTCTTTCCTTTGAATATTTACATATATTTTTAACTGAAATTTTGAAACTTTCTGCATTTGTGGTAGATGGTTTGTATCAGTCAGGAGTTGTCCCACCAACTTACCCACTCTCTCAGATGGCAGGCTAAAATGGTACGTCTGCTGCTGGAGAAGTGATCTTACTGTAACGTAAATGAAGGTAACCAAGTGCTGGGTAAAATCCTGTCCGGCTAAGATGAACAGCCAACCCTTACGTTTTCACTTCCCAGCGGCTGGCAAAACAGTGGAATTTCCTGAGTTGATGCTCAGCAGCCCTGCTGCAGGACGTGCTGCAAGGACTGCACGGGCTCCTGGAAGCTGCTCATGGCTTGGGATATGGCTTGGGATATGGCTCTGACATGGGTACTCACATGCAGCAGCTTCCAGTGATCGCTGGACTTCTTGGCCTCATTATGCACACACATTAATCACTGCTAACTGGGGGTTGTTGTCAGTTACGCCTAACTGAAGATGATGAGAACTTTATAACTGACTTCAGCAGGACTAAGACTTCAAACCCACCTCTCTCAAACTAAGAGATTTCTCCACATCAGAAAATTCGTCATTGAATAGCAAGCCCTGGCCTACCAATATCTGGATTACCACTTCAGAGGAACTCCATCTCCAAAGAGACTACAAGTTTTGTTTGCTACATCCAGGCTTGATTCTGCATGATTCCAGCCTCCAGCAAAAAAGAAAAAAAAGCCTCTCTTGACTGAATGACATAAAATAATCATGGGATTAAGGGCCTTGCTGGATCAGAGCAACAGTGGGCAGCACCATGGAAACAGCAGCTCTTCTGAGCTCTGCAGAAGTGCAACCAAAACTTAGAGAACATAACCCGATCTTAGATATAAAGCTGGTAACTGCAGTTTGGATGTTTAAGTTTGGACTCTGACCCAAACTGATGCTTCACCTCTGCAGTGGCAGAAACCAATGCAGCAGTTTACTTGAATTTATTTTTTTAATACTGTGCTTACCTTATTGGCAGAGGATAGATAGATGTAGTTACTATCTACTGGATCAAGTCGAAGTTTGGGGAAAACAGAGGTTTCTTCCTCAATTTCATACAAAACCTCTGGGCAGTTTGATTCCATATCCTCATTAAGAATAGCCTAAAACACATGAAAGGAAATTATTCACGAACCATCTCATGCTGCAGAAAGATGGAGGAAAAGACCATCAGAACAGAATTTCTACAACATATGCAGTAGACACATTTTGCACTGAACGTAGCACTGCTTTAGTGTATGAAACATCCCACTCACCAAGCATGTTCACGATTGACACAGAAACTGAATGTGGAAGAGACACCTATATCCCAAAGTCATACTGTGTTAAGTACTCCTATAAGTGCAGAAGAGAGTACTAGTCTTCAGAAAACAAATTAACATCCAGGCACTCGTAACGTAAAAGTGGACCTACATGAGTAATTGACAACAGTCTTAAAGGCAGAAATTTCTTTGTGGCTTCTGTGAGTATATGTCTAAGGTGGTATTCCTTCTTACGTTGCCCAACTGTACAGTTTTCCACCACCCTTCCCGCCAAATTCAAGAGAACTAGAGACCACAGAAACTTTAATTTGCAATTCAATAAGCGCACTAACACTGATACAAGTTTTTTCCATAAACATGACTAAACAAGGTCATGTTCATGGTCTCCACTGTGCTAAGGAGACATGAAAGACTTCAATTTTGTTTTTCATTATCAAAAGCACAGTGAAATCAAATGGGCAAAAGCTTTTCAAGCTCTTTATTATATTCCTTTCCAACTGCCCGCAATAGAAACAAAAAATTAGAGTCATCCTTTGCAGTGTAGACAGGAAACACACATTCTAGCAAAACTCAGAAAAAAAATTAAAGCATAAAAGAAATTTGGCTTGATGGTTGAAAAGTTTGATGGTGAGATAAGATGACTTTCACTTCTGAGTAACTGATTTAAGCTAGTGCAGGTCAAGTATTCAGAAGCTTAGGCAAAACAACCCTTGAATTTTCTCTCTAATGGACAGCCATTCACACCACTCAGGCTAACAAACAAATAAATATGCTCCCTTCCCATGCTCCCCACATCTACCAATATTTAGTATTTCCACTAGAAAATGTAAGGGTATGCAGAAGGAGTGTCTGCTCCTTTAAGGGGACTCAGTCAAGGACCTTTTCCAAAGCAACGAGGGATAATAAGAAAGGGAGGCAGTGATGGGAACCGAGTCTGGTCAGTCACACAGATCGATGGCGGCATGTGAGAATGTGGGAATGTTTATTCCAGCAGGGTTATCCGATGGAGGACTTCTAACTTGTGAGACAATCACAACACACGGACCTCCCGGTCACACTAGTCGACGGGCCATCAAACTACAGGTGCCGCTTCCGGGAAGATCAACCTGGACTTTGCAGCTGATAAGTGTGTGAACCAAGGGGAGCCTCTGGACTGTGAGGGTGCAGAAACTGCAGAGCTCTGCAAACCCATGGGGTGTGCAGGGGGAGGGGAGCAGGAGGGACAAAGAGGGGATAGGTAGAAAAGGGTACAAAAGGGCCGGCTGCGTGCAACACAGGGCCCGCCAGTGCACTTGTCTGGCCAAGCCCTGCACCTGATCACCTCACAGTCAGGTGAGGCAAGTGCGGGCTCCACACCGGCGGCTGGAGCGGGGCCGCGGGTTGCAGCCCGTGCGCCTGGTGCCGGCTGCTGGTGGGGGACGAGTGCCTGTATCTTCCCAGCCTGGTGTGCACGGGCCCTGCGTGTGTGTTCGCCAGCAAACTTTAAGCTGGGCCCGCTGGCGAGCAGCGCGGCCCTCGGGTCCGGGCCAGGGTATCAGGCGGGCAGGGGGTCTGTGCCGGGACGCGCAGGGGGCCTCGCGAACGCGGTGCGCGTGAGGGACGAGCGTGTGGGTGCTGCGTGTGTGCAGCGAACTTCGGGCTGGAGCGGCCGGCGAGTAGGCGACCCGTGAGCGGGTCCGGGGCCCGGGATCCAGGCAGGGTGCTGGGCAGACAGAGGGGCCGCGCCGGTACTCGAGGGGTCCGCGAATGTGTGTGCTTGTGAGCCTGGAGAGCGCGGTGAGTGTGCCTGCGCCAGCGAACTCCTGCCTCCGCCGGCCGGAGGGGAGGAAGAGGTCGCGGCTGTCTGCGCCTGTGCTTTACGGGACCCCTGCGTGTAAGTGCTGTCGGAGGCAGCCTGTGTGACCGGTCGTGTCAGTGTCCTGTGTGTGACCGTGTGTCTTGGGATGTGCTCCATCTTGCTGCTGGTCGGACCTGCGAAGGGGAAGGCGGCAGCCGCGTCCCCAGCCTGGGCTGAGACCCCGGGTCCCCGGGGCACCGGGGCTGGAGCGGCTGGAGGAGGTGGCCACGCTCTTTACCTCACTGAACAGAAAATCAAAGCACAGAAGTAAACAAAATCCTTTTTTTTTTTTTTTTTAAAAACTGAGAACTCCACAGTCCATAAATTGATTACTGTGGGCATTAGCAGATTAATGAAATATTTCCATGAATTTTAAGCAGGGTACATAATTGCTTTTGAACGCTATCACGTTCTCCAAGCGACAATATAGCAGTTACTTCACAAACAGACAAAAAACAAAAAGAGATTCAGAGTAGCATATCTGTTTATAATCCAGTGCCTAAACCATAGGAAACATATACTCATTTGAACATAGTAGTAGCTGATGCAGGAAGGAATTCCCACACTCTGCTTACCTTCAGTAACTGTCCATCATCTGTTCCCAGAAAGAGAACTATCTGATTTAAAACAACTGTGCCATAAACAGCCACTAATCCAGAGTGAATCAAGGTAGGTGATTTCTTGATTGATCGTACCTCCTGAAAATCAGATATAAGAGAAAACCATTACAAAACTATTCACCTGTACTGCAAAATGTCAATAAAAAGAAGAATCCCTGGAAAGATTCTCAGAAAACTCAACTTCAGAAAATAGTGTGGATGACATTTTTATTCTGGCAGAATTTCAGAGCAACATATCATTGGAAATGGCACATGAAACTACTTTTTTATACATGGCAACCGATCACATCTGTGTTAGAGATTACATCTGCTGCAGCTAAACCACCGGTCTCACTGGGACACAGACTTGGTCTAATAGCAGCACATTACTTTGCAACAGAATTTCTCTTTTTGGGGACATAATGCCCTGGACCTACTCCGGATTGCCAGTACTTCCCAATGCAGCCATGTTTTTCCACCACCTGACAGCACCTATCACAAAGGCTACAGATACACCCAGCAACCACTTATAAAGACATGCAAATGTTCTGGAGAAAGGAGGTACTTCAAACACAGAGACTTTCTTTTTCCTGTCAGAAAACGAAAAGCTTCATCCTCCTGTATAGTTTCCTGCTTTACACTACAGGAAGTTGAGACCTGCTATTTACATAAATATAAAAATGATGTAAAGCAGCATAAAGTCCATGTCAGGGAGACCATAAATGTACTTCTGTGAACTTTAAAATCAAAATGTTACCTACAGTTCTCTGACCAAGCTGGATGAAGTTGAGACAAATGTGTGTAAGCACCTCATGAAAGAAAACATTGTGTAGGAAATGCCTGTATTTTGTGGAACAAAAAAACCCAAACCAAATAACCCCAATCTATTACCTTTACTGTAGACAACCAAGTGTTGAAAGGAAGCCCTGACTATGTGAGAGATTGCGGGGAGAGCTCAGGCAGGACCAGGTCTTTGGGAACAAGCCCTGTAGGTCAGTTTAAAATGCCCAGAATCTCAGCCTCAAGGACAGACCCCTAAACCTACAGGAACCTTCGGAGTGCAAGAACCTATTTTGCTTTAACGCACAAGACAAAGTGTAAGGATGGGCCACTAAAATCCACATTTTGCAGAAAGGTGAAGGCATTTCTCAAAGTTATGAAGCGAATCTATAACATGGTAACAGCTGAATCCAACTCTCCTGCATGCTAGGATGCTGGCTTAACCCCAAAAAGCCTTTCCACACAGAAATATACTTTCTTCTGAACTACAATCCTAAGTCAATTAAAATCTTTTTCAGTCATCTGAATTATTTTAATTAGCTTGCAAAAACTGCCACTTGGAGTAAAAGAAGACTTGATTAACTTTCATATTTAAAGATTTCTTTTTTTTTTTTTTCCATGCAGCAGGAAGAAAACACAGGAACTGTCATGTACTGGCACAGAACTTCAGTAAAACCCAGTTTGGCATGAGACTTCAGTACCACAGAGGTCTGTTTTATATATGGAAAAAAAAAAAAAGTGATTGCAAGCATTTTAAGGTGGAAAAACTCACTTTCTTATTAGATCAGAGGGTAACAAACTCCAGCACTGGTGTGCACAATGAACCTTCGCTCAGACCAAGGAGTGAGGTGATAAAGTGTTCCAGGCTTTGATTTCCAAGAGAATTAGGATTTTTTTCTCAGTGCACTGTATAGCAGTGTAAGGAAGACAAACCACCCTTGGGTCCTTGCAGACTCTGTACAATAAGATCACAGAAGAGGGGAGGACTCACCCAGTCTCTGAAAAGCTTTGCTGCCAGATTTTATTTTGACCCACATACTAGTGAGGTAACTAGTGTCATATCAGTGTACCCTCCTCATCTGACTGAGGAACCAGCACTGACAAGTGTGGAAGCCTCCTCCCCTCACTCTACTTGCTAGAGGGAGGGTCAATGCGACACTGAGCTAATACAGATAAGAAGAAGGGGAATTTAGACAGTGGGCAGTCACAACAAAAATTGTCTTCTCTCCTTCGCAACCTATTTCTCCAGCTTGCCCATTCCCTCCAGGGTGCAGCTGCTGCTCTCACCCTTCCGTCATCCCTTTTACATGTGCATTTATTTTTTTAACAAGCCCTTTTACTTCTTCCACTGTGACTAATGGGGTTACAGCACTGTAGGGCCTTCCCAAGCTTTTTCTTTCACAGCTAAACCTAGCCCTAAAACACATTTACAGTCTAAACTTCCTTTATACTTGAAGAATCATTCTTCTCCACAATCATCTATGCTGTAACACTTCCAGGCTCATTAAAAAAACAAGAAATGCAAAAGAAAATACTGCTGCAGAAGATTTTGGTTTTTTTTGTAAATTCTTCAGTTCCACCCTCCTGTTTTATTCTAACGCCTGAAATCTTCACATTCACAGGCAAGCCTAGAGATCTCCTGAATTAACTTACAGTTTGCTTTTAAGATCAACCCTTCTATGCTGTTTGGTTATTGGCATGATGATGGTATTTATACTCATTTCTTATTTTGCATCTCATTTTCAGATTTATCTCTGTATGATTCCAGCTGCAGCAACCACATTCACAATTCTACTTTCTGTCTTGATTTCCTCTTGATTCTTTTACATTGCACACCTCAGAGGAAAAGGCAGCATTTTAGCTCACTCAGCATTCAACATACTGCAGTTGGCCAAAAGGTAAAAAGTAAGGGTTTGCAAATCCAGACTGAACAAATGGGTGCACCTATACAAAAGGACGCAAAACTTGTGAGCAGTGTATAGCAATAGCCAACACTGGAACAATACATAAATGTTTTTCCTAGAGGGAAAAATCTTCCGGAACCTCATTCTCTCTAAACTTCACCGTCCTTCAAGCTCTTCCATCAATTTTTACTACATCAGAACATAACAAACTTAAATATCGGTGCATGCAGTGAGCCTTTATTATGGCTACGGAATGAGTCAAACTGTTCCAAAATTTGATTTCCATCAGTTTTTTTTTAATTTGTGTATTGCATAGCAATGCTAGGAGGACAAACCATCCCTGGTGAGCAGACTGCAAAACACCAGGGAGGAGGACAGGAAACAATAGGGTCTTCATGGAGACCCTGTAGAGGCAAGATCCTGAGCTCCACAATGCAAGGCAAGAGGGACAGTCAGAGGCTACACTTGAGGAAGAAGCTCATAGAGGCTCCTGAGACATAGGAGCCTAGAAACACGTGACTTCTTGCAGCAGAAGAAACGTTCCTTCTCTGCCCTCAGATCTGAATTTACAGAATCAGTAAAGTGTCCTAATAACCAATGAGGGAGAACAAGCTCCATTAAGGAAGGCTTTGAAACCAACTGAGCTTGAACAGAGCACTAGCAGAGACAGCAAGAGGAAGTGGTGGGTGACAGGGGTTGGAGATTCCCTTCTGTGAGAGATGAAGGCACACATCTGCTAAACAGTCATGCTGATAAAACAGGTTTCTTTTTTAGGGGCCCTGATCCAGTACATTGCAGGGAGATTGCCAGTGATTTTCCATTCCTTGGACTATCACCCACCATTGTACACCCATGTGGACACCTAAGACACTGCCTAGAGCAAATCGGGACTACAGAGCTCTGGAGGCAAAGTGAAGGAGACAGGACCCTAGGTTTTGTCCATCCTACAGGGCCAGTGAAGGGTGATGCTCTCCTGGATTTGCCACTCACGAACAAGGAAGAACTGGCTAGAGGTGTGGTAATCAATGGCAGTCTTTGCTGTTGTAAACCGAGTTCAGGATCCTGAGGGCAGTGAGGAAAGAACAGCAGAGTACAGACCCTGGACTTCAGGATACCAGACTTCAGCTTGTTCAGGGAACTGGTTAGTGAGATCTTCTGAGAGGCAGCTTTGACGGGAAAAGGAGCTGAGGAAAGCTGGCAGGTCTTTCAGGACAAAACTCAGGAAAATAAGCAGACATATCAGGAGACGGGCTAGATAAGTAGGGAAGTCATGGTTTAACTACAATGCAGAAAAACAGTATAAAGGAGGTGGAAGCAGGAACAAGCTGCTAAGGAAGAACTACCTGGACATACAAGGACAGCATTAGAAAAACCAAAGCTCTCCTGGTGTTGAAACTGGCAAGGGATGTTATGGGCAACAAGAAGAGATTCTACTATCACAAGAGCAATAAAAAATAAACAAGGACAATGTGGGCCTGCTGCCGAATAGGGCAGGTGATTTACTGACAGGGGATGCAGATAAAGCTCTAACTTTACTGGCAAGGTCTTGCAGGCCTTTTTTGTGCCTAAGGAGTTCAAGGAGAAGTGAAACTACTGGTACTGGAAAAGGATTAAGCCAGGGATCTCTTAAAAAATCTCAGCTCATATTAGTTCTAGGGACCAGATGGGATCTGTAGGAAGATGCTGAGAGACCAATGTTACACTGGAAGGCCATTCTCTCATATTTCAAAGATTGTAGAGATCAGAGTAAGTCTCCAACAACTGAGGAAAGGCAAATATTGTAACCTATCTTCAAAAAGGACAAGAAGGATGACCTGGGAAGCTACACATCGGCCAATCTCACTTTTTCCCTGGGAAAATCATGAAGCAATTCCTCTTAGAAGCCATTTCAGAGCACAATAAGGAGAAGACAGTGATTGGGAAAAGCCAACACAGATTTACCAAGGATAACTCACACCTGACCAGCCAGATTGCCTTCTGGGATGAAATGACTTAATTTGTGGAGGAGGGAGAACAGTGAATGTCATCTACTTCAACTTTAGCAGGGATCATGACACCATTTCCCATAGCATTCTTATATCCAAGTTGAGATGTTACAGCCTACACAGCAGGACTGCTGGATGGGTGAAAAACTGGATGGATCATCAGGCTCAAAGGATATCAGTTAGTGGTTAATACTCTACCTGGAGACTGGTTGCTGAGGTGGAGTTCCTCAGAGAACCTATCCTGGGACTTTTCCTGCTCATTATCTTTATCAAGGACATGGAGAAAGACACTGAAAGCATCTGGGATGACATCAAAATGAGTTGATACACTTGAGTGCAGGACTGCCATTCAGAGGGACCTAGACAGGGTGGAGGAATGGGCCAACAAGAACCCCAAGAAATTCAACAAGGACAAATGCAAAGTCCTGCACCTGGAGTGGACTAACCCCCTGTAACGGTACGGGCTGGGGAGCAGCTCTGCTGAAAAGGACAGAAGGTCCTTGCGGACATTGGCTAAACAGTGCATCCAGGAAGCAGTGAAGGCTAACAGCATCCTGGGCTGTATTGGCAGGAGCACAGGCAGACCGAGCGAGGAAAGTGATTATTCATTCCCCTTTACCCGGGTTATGCTAAATTGCATCTGGGATACTGCACCCAGTTCTGGGGCCCTCAGCACAGCACTCGTCTTGATAAACTAGAGCGAGTTCAGCAGAGGGGCCACTGAGATGGCTAGGTCCTGGAGCACCTGCCCAGTGAGGAGGGAACAGGCCGATTTAGCCCGCAGAAGAGATGGTGTCAGAGGGACAGGAGATGCAGCGCCAAGCTCTTTACTGAGGTGCATGCAGGACAAACAATAACGTCCGCAAACTGAAAAGGGGAGTTTTCTAGCAAATATGACATTTAAAAAAAAAAAATCATCATGAGGACAATTAAGCAGAATAGGTTGTTCAGAGAGGTTGTGCAGTTTCCATCCACGGAGCTTTCAAGATCCAATAGAACAAAGCTCAGAGCAACCCTGCTGGATCTCAGAGCTGACCCTGCTGCATGCAGAAGCTGAACTGGAGACCTCCTCTGAGGCTGCTTCCAACCTGAACGACTCTGTAGTCCCAAGGAAGCAAATCCTCCGTTCAGGAGTCCCGAGGCTCTCAAAAGTTTCCACTAAGAGCACCTGGTGAAGCCAGATGACTAAAAGCAACTTTTCTTCTTAGTGATAATGTAAGAATTTACCAGTCTCACGTTGCTTACTTCCCACACCAAACACGGACAAACGGAAACTAGAAATTCATTGTAACTGGACAGAAATATTCACTCTAGCAATGTTAATTCGAGAAGTCTGCCAAACATCAAATGAAATACTAGCAGTCTGGTAATACACAGGAGATGACTTTACTACTGGAAAATTAATTACAGGGTCAATTTTGATACCAAACGATATTTAGAAGTCTGTAAATCTCTCCTTAAATAAAAGATCATGAATCATTTTGGAATGAGTTACCACACAAATTCAAACGTCATTCCTGCAAATTAATGGTCGTGATTAAACTGATGCAACTCTGTTGACTTCAACACTTGATCTCAGTAGAGCTGCTACCAGCTAAGATTTGCCCAAGATTCCAAATTATGCTCAATAAATTAAGGAGCATATACCAACTCACATACTTATCACCCACTGAATAATGCACAAATTCAAAGAACAGGCTGTTATGTATCTTTACTTGCACTAAATAGCAGATGAAAATTCAACAGAGATATCTTATCATTTAGTAGCTATTATAGCCACTTTGCCCTTTTTAAGATTTTCTCCCTCAAAAGTTGTTGAGCCCTTTCCTTCCCATGCAACTTTTTTCAACTGCAAACTTAATTTCCAGATTTCTCGTTGTGGTTAGGTAATTTCCTGTAAGTCTCTCCTGTTGATGTTCTCTCATTTGAACACTTTTCCAATGCATCTGCTTATCTGTGATCCACAAGATCACAGAGAGATTTGAGATTCTGGTAGCTCCCATTCAGCCACGGAACAATAGAAGCAAAGGCTTTCTTAAAGCTCATGAACTACTGGAAAAAGTTTGTGACAGATTCCAGCATGCCTTCTATGTCCTGGCTAAGGAGCTTCTATTTCATAATTGTGATCTACCAAAAATGTTTGTTAGTGCTCAGTCAGGTTTCTGAAAAGAAACTGAGAAAAAGATTTGGCAAATTCCGATTTAATAACTATGGAAATTGTGCAGATGATGCGATTACGTACACATTTGTGCTATCAAGTCCATTAACATATATACCTCAACAGTGTGCAAGCAGATATACTCAAAATGAAGAGAGATGGATCACAGGAAAACAAGTTGAATATAAAACTGCAAAAATATTTTCAAAGTTTCATCTAAGACTTCACTTGTCTCTGCTAGTTATGGATCATGTCTCTGGAAATACAGTATTATATACATCCAGAATAAACACAGCCAACTAGGACAAAATGCTTTGTGCACATTACCGCAAGAAACAAAAGCAAAATCAGTTTCTTTGCATAAGCAGAGATTCCAAAGAATTTGTAGGAGTCACATACTTTTTGATAAAGTTGGTAAGCAAGGATCTTAAAAATTACTCATTCTGAATGACACACTCAAATCCAGAGTTAAACCTTACTGCAAATGCCAATGTTGGCCTAAATAGTGATGCGAGACCAAAGAGATTACACACCTACACTGAGTTCCTACAGGACGGTAAGCAATTTGGCTCCAATCCAGTGAGGTACTCAAGCTCACACTTAACTTTAAATACATGGGCATCTCCCCTGAAGATGATGGAATGACTTATACACCTAATGTTAAATATGCCCTTAAGTGCTTTACTGGGTTAGGGCCAGAAAGCTTGGTACCTTACAGGAATGAACTCACAGTAGAACATGCAGCAATAGCATGGCAGGGAATTCAGGAGCACAGATACCTCAGGGTAAGTCCCTCTTGCAGTGGACTATTGAGAATCACAGTGCCAACACAGGGCAAGCACAAGCAGCTGCGTGGGTACAGACAGGTTAAAGGATGTCTCGCCTAAAAATAATCAGAGTAATTACAGTAATGTGAGGAATGACAAGATCGGAAGGAGAACAAACTGCAGCTAAGTCCTAACATATTCTTACTATATAAACTGTATTTCTGTGGTGAAGAAGTTGTATTTCCAGTCTCTACACAAACTGACAGAACGTGTCTGTGCATACCCACATCATCACACCATGTCTGAACCCCAGAATTCAAGTGCACCCAGCAAAGACAAGTAAGACCCACAGCACCCTAAAACACACAACATCTTCAACGCACAAGTCAGGCTTATGTTCGACAAGGTCCACCAGCCACAAACAGCACAGAGGTCTTAAATTCCAAGCAATCATAATGTTGTAACACATTCTTTCGCTCAGTACCAACACTGTCTTTAAAAGACTGGACTTACAGGCGCACGTAAGTACTGCTGCTAGCTGCCATTTCTATGCATCCTCTATAACGTACTCTTGATGCTCTGTGCTACAAGGCACTCCTTTCTGGCCAGAGCCCTGCCAGCTACGGTACACACCTTTCTCGCACGCTGTGTACTGTCTGACGCACCGAACACTATCTTCCCGCCAGCTCTGAACTCTGCACACTCCTGAGTCAGAGAAGGGTATGTTCCACTTTCGCAGGGACTCAGGATTTGGTGAGAGACAGTAGAAGGATCTGGACTAAAACAACCCAGAAGCAGCAGCATATGGGCCTGTCATCTCCAAAAGTATTCCTCACTAGCCTAGCCTAACCTTCTGTACTATAAAAACATATTAAAGCTGAACTAGATGCATTTATTTCTATGTTTATAAACTATAAGCACATATCATTAGCTTAAAAAGGGAACATAATTAGGCATGTAATGTTACAGGTCGTATTACTACACAACACCCTGATGCCCTGCTATCTCACAAAATATTAAAATACCATTTTCTTGCCAGTGCTAAACTGTATTTATTGTTGTCCCAAAATATCATGATTAATCACATCAGCGTAGTTAGGGACATAATGTTAAGCATACAATCACTTCGGTCATTTTTAATGTTCGGATTCCTCAGCATTGTGCCCAAATATAATCTACATTTCCAGGAGGGAGACGAGCCTTTTGGGATATGAAAGTAACTCTGGCGTAACAGGAGTCTGATCTGAATCAGAACAATCCTTCGGCATGTGGATCGCTGATTTTTCGTATTCAGCCACTTGGATGCGATGGAGAGAAGGAGGTCATTCAGAGGAACACAGGTCAGAGACACCTGCCTCACCTGACACGTGTGACCTTACTCTGTGAATTCCCAGAGACTCTTCTGGAATTTCTAGCATGGGGCTTTGAAAAGTGTTTATAAAGGATCTGCTGCCCAGGGAGATTCATTTTTCTGCTTTTGCAGGCTCAGAAAGCACCTTATGAAGAAACCCCATGAGTAATTAGAAATAAGGAATACAAACTAGAAATCCAACTAGCAAGCAGGTATTTGGGGATGAGGATGAGACTTCAAATGCATTCAGCAAGTTTGCCTTGTGAGAGCAACATAATCATGCAGTAAGTTATAAACTGGTAGTGGATATCAAAGAGCTGGCTCTGGCTCTGTAGTGAGAGTTTTACTATTTACTTCAGCACAGTTGTTTCACCCACATATGGGATTCTCATTCATAATGACATCCTCTGACACTGGCAATGGTCTTGCAATTCAGCAGGGAAATGAGCAGACTGAATTGTATGTGCCCTCTGGTACTTTTTATTTGGAAGAACCTCGGCACTCTGCTCTGCTATGGGCCAGATCTTGTCGCCAAGGAGAGAGTAAATCTACTACACTTCTTTCAAGGAATTTCCAGCGAACTCCTGACATAACAGAGTAAGGATTCAGGGGTTAAGCTGCAGACTCCATGGATGGTTGGGAAGCTGCAAAAGGCTATGGCTTGCTTTATGATGGTTTGCTCGATCCCCCATGGTTTTTCCTGATACTTTTCAGCATTTTTCCTTTTACCACAGCTCTGAAAAGACTCCGAGTGTGACTTAAAAGCATGGATGAGCTTTGCAAAAGCACCTTCTCATCTAGAATTACATTTTTGCCTTCCCAAATTTCCTTTTTAGCTCATTTCTTTAGCTACCAAGGCCACAGCAAAGCAGGCAGCCTTGCCCACCCTCCCTCCATGCGCACAGCCCACCCTGAAAAGGATGAAGGAGTTCACCAGACAGCGTTACAGAAGTAGGTGACCAAGGAATCTCCATGGGATACCGCAGCCTGTGAAAACGTAACCACTGCAACAACAAAGACATATATTGGCTATTGCTGTCTGCTGTGCATGCTTGTCTGGGGGGGCTTCTGAGCCCTCCTGAGCACGGCCAGACCCGGGAGGCCTGAAGAACAACTGCCACCGAACAAGCAACCATAAATAACTTGTGAGCAACGGGCATAACAACGTGCACAGCTCAGTGCACAAGAGTCGATTTGATGGGCTTTTTTTCCATTTCTGATGTAGCTGCAATGACATGAGATGTGAATGCGCAGAATAAGGTAGGAGACACTTTATCTAGGCTCTACGGAAAATACAACAAAGTATGGCTAACCCTTGGCAGAAAAGCGTGCACTGAGTGAAAAGCCTGAGACTCAGGCATGATCCAAGATGCCCTCAGGTGTTCCCTCAGACATATCCTTCCCGAGACATAGATGGGAAGGACACTCCCGGATCTGTTAAGGGATCGTCTCTTTTGGAACATGAAGCGCTGCACAGATCTTTAGGGCTGATGGAGCGAGGGCTGATGCGCAAAGCCTAGCACGGCTCTGAGAAGTTCCCCTGAACTTCATGCGCCTTTGGGTATGCTCGCCAGGGACACCCCATGAGTCATGCACAGCAGCACTGGCAACAACAGCAACAGTGACAACGACAGCATGCAGGAGGAAAGCTTAGCAAAACAATGCCCAGACTTACGCAGCCCTTCTCGTTCACCATGAAGTGCGTGGACACGCAGGCTTGCTCCTTCATCTCCTCCATCCCAAAGATGCAGACGGCGGTGGTGTTCCAGGCCTTGCCTCTGTGGCTGTGGTGGAAGACTCCCACCCACCAGCCCTTCTCTCCCTGGCGGATGAGGCTGGAGGAAACGATGAGGCTCCTGCACCCACAGTCCAAATACACCTGGCCTCGCAAAGAGAAGCCGTGCTCCGAGGGCTGCAGCTGGTGCAGGACAGCCATGCTCGGGGGCTCCAGGTCCTTGCCCAACTTGGCCTTCAACCGGTAGTAGGGAAAGAAGAGGTGGCCCCCCCACCACAGCGCGTCGACGAAGTGCAGAGGCTCCTTGTTGTACTTGATGATGCCCAGCTCCTCGCTGGGCAGCAGGGAGTCCGTGGGGCGCACGGTGATGACAGTCGTCTGGCCCGACCGGGACGGCTCGCAGCCCACCTTGTGCGCGCGGTGCCCGGCCGAGTAGGTGGCCGCCACCGCCAGGTACCAGGCGCCGGCCTGCTGGAAGACGACGCCGGCGGTGGAGCCGCTGGGCAGGCAGCTGACCACCTCGGTGCGGTTGAAGCGCAGCCGGTAGGCCGGCCGCTCCCACACCTCGCAGCTGCCCCCCGCCCGGGTCCAGCCGGCCAGCAGGACGCCGCCGCCGCCGGCCTCCTCGTAGGGCAGCAGCAGCTTGCTGCGCACGCCGGAGGGCTCCCCGCAGCCCGGCCCCGCCGCCAACGGCACGACGC
>VXAL01019620.1:110160-182623 GCA_013399475.1 Chauna torquata | reverse complement strand
AGGCTCCGCGGGGCTCTCGCAGCGCCCGTCCCTGCCACCGCGCTGAGCGCGGCCGGCCCGCCAAGCAGCCCCGCAACGCGGCGGCCGCTGGCGCTGGGAGCGAGCTGCCAGGTCCCCGTTTGCAGTGTCCCGGTCTTGTCTGAGGTGGAACAAAGAGTCCGCATTTTCTCCCTGGTTGTGCGCGGAGGGCACCGGTTGTGCCCGGGTTCCTCCAGCGGTGCGGCGGCGAGGCGAGCTCCCCGCCCGCCCGCGGGGCGAGGGCTGGGCGCGGCGGTCGGCACGGCCGGCTGCTGGCCTTCCTGCCAGGGCACTTGCGGTGCGCTGCCCGAAATGGGACGCGTGGGCTGCATGCTCGGCTAACGGCAAATGCTTTTTGCTGGTTTTTAAGTGAAAAGTGGGATTATGAAAGGTAGCGAAGTCACATTTTCACGTTCTCTCTGGGGTGTCTCTGGGAAGTCTGGGTGAGGGTGGGCGCAGGGCCCGTGACCTCTTCTGCTGGGAAGAGGATGTAATCTTCAAAACTGAGGCCAGTTGCTCTGTCCGTTCGCACTGCTTTTACCTTAAAGTGACTTTACAGCAGGACTAAGTGGAACTGTAAAAACTAGAACAAAAGTAGTCTCTGTATAAATGAGTCGAGCGCAGTATTTCCAAGGAGGAAGCGCAGTGTAGTTAGCAAATTCGTGTTATCTTTCTCCATTGCTGTACCCAGCAGCAGTTATTATGCAGGAATTGCTGTTGCTCTAATCAGCAAAAATATTTTACCAACTTGAAGCAATCAGGGTCTAGGACACATACTACCATAAAGTTCAACACCATGCACAATTTATCTGCTTATCTCGCATACAGTGACTACAAAATGCGTCAAAGATCTGCAAAATGTAGCAGGGAATGTGGAACAGGATCATTGCGCAAGTGTCTTCTCAGCAGATGCAAAGGTATACTCCTAACAAACACTGCCTGTAGCTCCCTGCGCAAGACTGAACTTCTTGTTGTCTTGTCAACAGGAAAACAGAGTAAATCGTCACGCTAATATCAGGATAATAGGTTGTGTACAGAAATACGACTTATACAGCTTTGCAAAGGAGGCTGAACATGCCACTCTGGAGTGCGTTACACACTGCCTTGACTTCTAGCTGCTCTTCAGTGCAAATATAAAGCTCTTGGTGATCTACGTCGTGCTCACCGCTGTGAGGTTGCTGGGAAAGCAAACCAACTTCCTACCTGCAAGACGTCTTTGGTACTGACCACAGAGCACATCCAGCAATGTCTCCTTCTGTGGACAACCCTCCCATCACGAAATCACTGAGCTCTGCATCTGTTGGCTTTTGGGACTGACCAAATGACCTGTTTCTCTGTGGTTTTTTTGAAAATATGCCACATGTACTTCACTGAATGACTGATTTGGTTAAACGGGTGACACCAGGCTTACTCTAGTCTTAAACAGCAGTGACAGCTCCTAAGGCTCCAAGCTCCTCTGACTGCCAAAACAGCAATGTTCTGCTTCAAATTTTGCTTATTCTAGGACCCGGGAAAGATAGCCTGCATATGGCTACAGTCACAAGAAAACAGCCTAGTTTTGTGGGGTAGCAGGTGCTACCAAGGTAGGGTAGGAGGCAGCACCCGACCTGTTCCCCAGACAGCAGTCGGACCCCATTCTCCAGACTCATCCCTGCCTGCATCACTTTTCTGTTTCTGTCCTTCCCTCCCTCTTCCCAGGGAGGCAGTAGCTAGGAGTGGGTCCTCATCTTGCAACACGGAATTTTGTGTACACTTCTGAGAGCCAGTGGAAGTGGCTTTGCACTGAGAATCGGTGCATGAAGTTTTGCCCGTGAGTGGCAGAGTCTTCTCAATTCCTTTCAAAGCCCCTGAAGCGAACAGGAGCTCTTGTCTTCAGCCCATTCTTCCAGAGATACCCAGCAGGATACCAGCAGAGTTGAGTTTCCACTGACGTTAAGGAAATAGAAAGCGAGGCTATGGGTTTATTTCGTAATGCTGCTGAGTATAATAATTGCTATTAATACAGAAGACCGGCAAATGGTGCAATCGGTTCATGATACTCTGACAAAAACTGAGCAGAAAATGGCAGGTCATCTCGCTATACTGTCTTGGTCATCAGTCCCATATTTGGTTCTATGCTATTGCTGGCTACGTTTTGTTTCTCAAGCACTGCAGAAAGGGCCAACAAGGGTGTCTGCCTGTTAGCCTTACACTTTACAAAGCATTGCTGGCTAACTCTGGCACTCCAACCAAAATTTCTAAAAGAGGTAGGGAAGCAAAACGAGCCTCCTTCACTTTTTGAAGCAAGCTTTATTTATTTCAGTGGGGCGTATGAGATTTGAAGTTAGAATGTGAATCACACCAGGACTTAGTTCTACACGCGCAATTTGAAGAGCTCTCTTTTAGATCTTCATCAATATTAGCAGAACACATCCTGAATTAATTTGTGATTGCCTTTCCCACTGTGGCTCAGCTGCCTAATTCCCTCCTCCTTATTTCTCATCTGCACGCTAAATTTCTCAGTATATGTGACTCCACGGAGAATCTGACAAAATATTAGTCAATAAATTAGATTTTTTTGTGTTTAATTTATTTAGCTTAAATTTGATATTTTTCCTGTTTTGAAACTCCAAGCTCAATGAGGATTTGGTTTTATCTGTTTATTTAATGCATGTGGTTACCTTAGCTTGGTTCTGAAATGTTTTTTCTAAAAGGGTAAATAACCTTCTGTTTATGAAGTAATAACAGGTAACACTACTGTTAACAAGCATTTTATCCTCAGTGTAATATTTGAAATAACTGCATTTCTCATTATATAGTTCCCAGTTTTGTAATGTAACTAAGTGCTGACTAAATAAAAAGGAAATGCTGGGCAGCTTTTCAAAAAGCTATGCTGAGAGGGATTCCCTTCCTTGCAGAGTAGCTGCATTTGGGTACTGAAACTGAGTTTGCAGTTTGGGATTTTAGTTCTAATTATTTTGTTTTGTTTTGTTTTGTTTTGTTTTGTTTTGTTTTTTTATGCATCAGTTAATCTAAAAATTACTGACCCTTCTGCATTTTTTGATGCTCTTCACAGTGAGGAAATGTCAGATTCAAGAACAGGCTCCTTTGTGACCCTCAAGAGGAAATTCCAATCGCTATTGCAAAAAACCAAACAATTAACTCTGAAAGGTCTGCAAGTAATACAAATGAGGGTAGAGTAGGTTGGCCTGAATTCATGAATCTACTAGTCATATTTGCCTACATTAAAATATTCACAGGTACTAATGCTTTCTGTATTGTGGGAGGGGGAGGGAAAGAAGGAATGAAGGGAGGGAGGGAGGAAGCAAGGAAGGAAGGAGGTTTTCATCCTATCTCCATTACAAATACTATAAAAATTTGGATAAGAAATCAAGAAACCATTACTATATAGCTGAAATGCATTTTTCAATCACATTATTTTCTCTTCAAATGTATTTTGAGATACAGTAGCAATGTTACAGAGAAGGAACTGAGGAATACACGCACAGGAAAAATACAGTTTGCTCTTCTCTACGTTGAAAAATGCTCATAATCAAAGATAAAATGACACTGAGAAAGTTGATTTTGTATCAGAAACACAAACAGGAAATCCAGGTTCTAGACGATCTGTGCCACAACCTTCCTATGTAACGCTGGACAAGAGACAAATCTATCTCTGAACCCCATGTTTGTCTCCTGTGTTTATAAGAAAAATAAAATTAGTTAGCTTTCAAGGAAGCTCTTGGATCAACATAAGTAAAGGCACTATATACATGGGAAATAAAATTACAGTATTACAGGAAGGCACAGTTGCAATACAGATAACATCACAAGTGAAAATAACTTCATGTTTTTTACGCTTAGCTTATCTTAACTTCCATGGCTGGTACATATCAACAGCTATGTTTTACCTAGAATGCACCTTCTTTTTATTTTACTTATTATGAAAGTTTGTACCTCAGTGTCCAGCAAAATAATGTCTCCATGAAGTATTGCAAAGAATGAGAGCTGAACAGTATCAGTCTCCTTTTTTTCCTTCACAGCTGGCAGGTTTCATCAGCAGTGCTATCTGGCTGTACCACACTGAAGCAGAACAGTGTGACCGGATGGTACTGGCCAAACAGTGGTAATGCACCTGAAACTTCTATTTGCTGGTGTATTTGCATCTGTTGTTTGGATGCACATAACGAGTACACTGCACACAAGGACTTCTGGACAGAGAGCTTTGCCCATAGTCTGCTGGGAGTGGGTTTAGAGTGTCAGTGTATCTTGCCAACATCGAAGGCAATGCAGAGTAAGGAAGGCACAAAGGTGTCACAGAACCATGGTAGGTTCCTCCATCCTCTGTAGGCCTGCTCATTGTTTCATTCTTCTGGTGCTGCCTGTCTATGAAGGTTAAAAAAAAAAAAAAAACAGTTTGAAAAAAGGGGCCAGGGCTTTAATGAAAGAAGAGTGTTGTGTGACAGGAGGGAATCAAGTGAGACTGTCAGGATAATGCTGAGGATTACTGAGGGAAAGAGGGTGAACCATGAAGGACGAGAAAGGATGTGAGCCAGATGGGGGCAAGGGAACAACATCTTTTTACATGAGAGAGAGTGGGGTGTAGATAAATCTGAAGACTGATAACAGTCAGCGAGGACTATGCTGTTATAATTCTTTGGCGACCTGTGTGGGGTGGTGTCAGCTCTAACCACCGGCAGTACGTCCATGGGTTCCAGGGAAACTGTTGCTTCACGGAGTCCCACTAATGCATCTGAGCCCAGGGAGATACTTCCTCCAATGAAACACTGGAGTAGCGTGTGACGCTGGGCAACTCTGCTCCAGCAGAGTACTCTGGATGCTGATAATGCTTCGCTTCATGGGACTGGCATGATATGAACCAAAGACTCGGCCTCCAGCTAACTGTGGCTGGAAATGTAGAGGTGGGTTCAGACTATCACAATGTGGTCCTAGAAGATACTTCTAACAGGAGCAGTGAGTACAGGGAGCAACAATGCTTTTAGTATGGAACTTTTAAACTTTATGATGGGGGGGTGTATGACATAGAAACGTGCAGGAATTTGTGACCCAGAGGGCTCCTTCCAGTGCTTCACGCTTATGCCAAACTTGCCAGGAAAGGTGGTGGCGGGTTGAGTTACCTCTGCTAGCACAAATGCTTTTAAAAGTGACCCAACCTCTTGACTTGGCTGGGTCTTCAGACTGTGATAATAGTCACACAGTGGAGGTGCCTAAGATCTACAGCAAGGTGTGAAGCAGTAGCGACTTTGACAAAATGAGGAAAGAGCAAATGCTTTATGATGTGGCCCTTCCTGTGTGAGCCAGAATACAAAACCTCCATGTTAAGTCAGTTCCTCAGTGTTAGACAAACATGCCCTGTGTAAAACAAGAACAGATTTCGTCTGCCACATCTAACTGTGCCAGTAGAAAAGAAAAATTAACAAGAACCTGTCGTAAACTCCTTTCATTTTTCCTCTGGCAGGACTTACCGCCCCTTGACACCTGCAGAAGAGATGCTTATCTGAGGGCTTACTAAATGGTTTCAAACAAAATCTGTCGGGTCAGCATGTTTGCTGTTTAAGCTGTCTAAACCAGCCCAGCTGACCCATCTAATTCGAATGAGACAGATACAGGAGAGCTTGTGCAAGTTTTTTTGCTGTCAGATCTGGAGGGCTGATAAATTCAAGCAGAGGGTTGTGTTGCTAAACAGCTGGGTATGGGCCAAGAAGTGGTAAAGGAAATGGTGGCCGTTCCCCAGAGTGTGGGTAGGACTCTTGGTAATGTCTGTTGGTGTGAAGTGAGGCCGAGTGAGATGCACGCGTCCCTTTCACAGTTGCCTTGACTGTTTCTTAATTTACCTTTGTATTAAAGACTGATTGGCTCTCATTAACAGCATCCCAGCACAAAAACACCAAAACCACTGCCTTCCATCAGCACAGACATTTGCAGAGTGGCTGTCTGCCTACATCCTTAATATTTTCCCATCTCTGGCACTCTTCCCTTGCTCAGTTTTGTCCTCACCCTATTTGTTTCTAACAAACATTACAGATTTAGCAGATTTACAAACAATATTTAATACATAAGTTTAGCAAGAGCTTTTTAAAAATATAGCTTTTGCACCTGAATTCAAGAAATTTTCACTTAGTAGAATTTGAAAAGCCTGTGTCATTCCATTAATAAGAACCTTCATGTCCTAGAAGAGTCTTAAAATACATGCTAAAATTCATCCATCAAATTTACTTCAAACTAAAACTCACTTGGAATTGAAAAAACAAGTGCTCAAAATAGAGGAATAAGGTGCTGTAATCGTTCTCAGAGACAACAAAATGAACAACTGCTTTAAAGAGTAGTCATCTCCACTTTAGTTAAAGACTTGGTGCAAGAGCCGTCACAGCATTGTCACATCTGGAAATGCTCAGGGTTCAGAACATGTTCTGAATGGATCAAGTATTATTTATTGCCACTGTTCTTTTCTCTGATTTCCCCAAATGATATCAATTCTGTGCAATCCCACTGCAGGTGTGTGTAAACACACTCACTTTCATTTATAGCTCTGACTTTTGGTTGTGATTGTTAATCTGGTCACAGACAGAATTTTGTAATATGACAAAGACATCGCTTGGAAATTGAATCAGGTTACAGACATATTCTGCTGTAGCAGATAGGAATGAACTTGAAGAGAAGGTTGCCAAGGGCCATTATATACAAAGCAACAAACCTTAATTATTTATAGTTGCCAGGGTGTTCAAATACCCTTCCACTTATCCTAACATTCATGTACGACACGGACTGTTACTTTTGCTTGCTGTTAGACCCACTTACATCAGTTGTATCTAACCTCAGGTCATATTCCAAGTACACCCTTCAGCACTGTAACACTGACATTTCATCCCTTGCTTCCCAGTATGTGGACTATGTCAGCATACCGAACCTGCTTCTCCAGGACACTTTGGGAAAAGGGTCCTCCACAATCTGTCACGTGCCAGGAGTGCCAGCCCCCTCCACACACCCTCCTCCTCGAGCCTGAGAACCTTCCCATCGCAGCCCCAGCTGTGGGATGGAGCCCATATGAAACACTGAGCAGGGCAGCCAGCCGTTGCCAGCTGTACAGGCCTCCACAGACCCAGCCCGGCACATTGAAATATTTATCCATGTTAGAGAGAGGCTCAATGTGTCTGCAGAAAAGCATCTTGGGCTTTTCTTTTATAATTAAACATGTAAATAACACACTGGTGCTAGATAGATTAATACATAGAGATACATGGAATTAAAGTTGAGTTTGGAATAGAAAACAATTTTTTTTTTCCAAATGCCTGTTCATTTAAGGGACTGTAGAACTAAGCACCTATTTACGTATGTACCTACCTCTCCTCGTGTTCTGACCTGCAAATTTTGAATTATTGGTGATGAGAGAAAGAAAAATAACTATCGTTTCCCGAAGTTAAAGATCCATTTCACTGCAGTTATGCTGTGAAATTAATGACTTACAAGAAAAAATAACTTTGCAACTAGCTGTGCATGAGAAGGCAATGAGAGATGCTAACTCCACTCAGAGAATAACCTGAAAACATTTCTGGCGTTCAGACCAGCCTTGATCGCTCACTGTTGGTGCTTCACCTTCCAGAGACATTCTCACTTCGCTGTCTCCATGGTTGGTTTTCGGAGCATGTCTTCAAGGAAAGGTGAAAATTGACCCAAGTTTAACCCCTTACTCATCACTCTGGCAATTGCGTATCATCTATCTCGGTCTTGCTTCCCCCTTTTTGCTTGTTTTGTGGAAACTTTTGCATGGAAACAGGATGTCAGAGGCTGACAAACAAGTCCAATGCTGCAGGATATTCAGTGCCCAAAGGCTGTGCTCTGCAAGCTGATATTGCTTTCTTCTGTGGTCACCTAAGAGGAATCAAATAGACAACAGAGGGAAAGACAAACCTAATGCATAAAAAACCCTACAATTTCTATAGAGAGTATTTGTCAATGTTTGTTGGGTATCAACAATCTTTTACTGGCCATTTTTTAAAAAACAGTATCAACATGACAGGAATACTTAGTTTGCCTTTTCATTGGTTATAATGAAAGTCTGATTAATTAAGTTAGCCAAATTAATTAAGCCAGTGAAATTAACCAAGACAACTTTCAGTTTTGTGTCCAGAGGCTACAAAGACAGTTTTTACCAAATTATCTCCTTCATAATCACACTCTGGGCTAATAGAAAGACCCAAGATACACAATACATTTGCCACCTGAGAACAGTGGAATCAAGCATTTTAATTACAATCACAATTGTTTTTAATTAGTGCCATGCACTGAATGGAAGAGCTTGCCTTTCCTTGAATGCTATTGAACACTGGTGTCTCTGAAGAAATGGGGGCAATCCCCTTAATTTGATAGGATTTTGCTTGACATTGTTTCTTTTTCTTCTGATGTTTCCCTTCACTGTGTTAATTCTGAGAAGGACCTGGCTGAATTCTCATTATCTCTGATAGTTCACCAATAAATTTGCCCAGAAGAGCTTGCAGTTGATGCTTGTACCCCCAGTACAGCAATCTGGAATATGGTTTGGAAAGCCTGTCTCCAATCTTTTCATTGTTGCCAATTTTGCAGTGAAGAGTCTACCAGCCAAATTACTCTGCCTATTTCCCTTTCCTTCTTTCCTCCCTCACTTCCAGCCTCCCTCCCTCCCTTCTTTTTCTCTTTCTTTTTCTTTTTCTTTTCTTTCTTTCTTTCTTTCTTTCTTTCTTTCTTTCTTTCTTTCTTTCTTTCTTTCTTTCTTTCTTTCTTTCTTTCTTTCTTTCTTTCTTTCTTTCTTTCTTTCTTTCTTTCTTTCTTTCTTTCTTTCTTTCTTTCTTTCTTTCTTTCTTTCTTTCTTTCTTTCTTTCTTTCTTTCTTTCTTTCTTTCTTTCTTTCTTTCTTTCTTTCTTTCTTTCTTTCTTTCTTTCTTTCTTTCTTTCTTTCTTTCTTTCTTTCTTTCTTTCTTTCTTTCTTTCTTTCTTTCTTTCTTTCTTTCTTTCTTTCTTTCTTTCTTTCTTTCTTTCTTTCTTTCTTTCTTTCTTTCTTTCTTTCTTTCTTTCTTTCTTTCTTTCTTTCTTTCTTTCTTTCTTTCTTTCTTTCTTTCTTTCTTTCTTTCTTTCTTTCTTTCTTTCTTTCTTTCTTTCTTTCTTTCTTTCTTTCTTTCTTTCTTTCTTTCTTTCTTTCTTTCTTTCTTTCTTTCTTTCTTTCTTTCTTTCTTTCTTTCTTTCTTTCTTTCTTTCTTTCTTTCTTTCTTTCTTTCTTTCTTTCTTTCTTTCTTTCTTTCTTTCTTTCTTTCTTTCTTTCTTTCTTTCTTTCTTTCTTTCTTTCTTTCTTTCTTTCTTTCTTTCTTTCTTTCTTTCTTTCTTTCTTTCTTTCTTTCTTTCTTTCTTTCTTTCTTTCTTTCTTTCTTTCTTTCTTTCTTTCTTTCTTTCTTTCTTTCTTTCTTTCTTTCTTTCTTTCTTTCTTTCTTTCTTTCTTTCTTTCTTTCTTTCTTTCTTTCTTTCTTTCTTTCTTTCTTTCTTTCTTTCTTTCTTTCTTTCTTTCTTTCTTTCTTTCTTTCTTTCTTTCTTTCTTTCTTTCTTTCTTTCTTTCCTTTTCTTTTTCTCCTTCTTTCCTTCCCTCCTTCCTTCCTTCTTTCCTTCTTTTCCTTTCTTTTCCTGAATGAAGATCAGTGAAAGCAAGAAAAGCTGGGGTATATGAGACCACTCTGCTTCCCTATTACAAAAGCCAGTGAGCTTATTTATTATCTGCAGAAATATCTTACTTCTTTTCTCTCTTGCTACAAATACCTGTGGCTTTTTCTCATTGTCCACAAATGCATCAGGGATGCCTTATATTCCCCATATCCTCTAACTTCAGTAATTCACCAGCTAATCTACTAGACGACCTCCTATCCAAACAACCCTCTAGGTATTATAATGACACCACTTATATGGAATGAAATGTTTACTGTACAATCTGCAGCCGAACTTAAATTACTGAGCCACACTATGCTTTGAAACCTTCCGTGACTTAATCTACATGAAAGGATACCAGATATGGTTGCCTTTTTTTGGGGAACAATATATTGCTTTTAGTATTATGGTTGAAGTATAACAGAGACAGGTCCTCAGCTGGTATAAAACGTCGCAAGTCTGCTGTGGTCAGTGAAGCAATAGCAGTTTATCTCAAAGGAGGATCTGAAACAGAGGAGAATTTTTAGACTTAATAAAAAGAAAAAAGCCATAAGTATGTTGTTCTGCAAAATTAATGCCTGAAAGATGATGGTGCTTTCTATATCTCTATATTCTCTATCTACGTATCATTTTATCTCATAGTATCTATATTCATCAGTTCACCAAATAATCCATTGTGCCACCTCCCATTCAAATGATTCTCCAGGTTATATGACACTAAGCCAAAAATATACAAAGGAAAAATGCCACTCTGTGATAGGATAAGAAGTATGCAATAAAGATCCAGAAACCAAGAGCTCATCCTGATCCAACATTTACCGTGGTAAGAAGTACTATGTGCACTTCTGTTAAGTATTTCTATGAACATCCAACATGTACAGAAAGCCTTAGAATCATCATTGTGTTAAAAAAAAAAAATAGACAAGGCATGTGCAATTAGGCCTGGATTCAAAAAGACTGTTCAGGAATTAGATCTGTAACAGAAGTATGTGGAGGCCAGACAGTGGTTCAAAGAGCAAAACAAGAAGCTTGCTTTTTACACAAAGAGCCACAAGAAATACAATCCATACGGGACTGCTTTGGATTAACATAGCTTGCCAGCCCAGATCGGTCTCCTTCTTTGGAAGAGTAGCAATAAATAAATTTTCTCCCTTTTCAAGATACTTAGAGTCTCTTAATCCACACTGAGGTAAAATACTTTTTGAAACTACCTCATAGGTGATGTAGTGCAGCAAAAAGTCAACATTTAACAGCTGTGTTCAAAAGTCTCCTGGGGTTATTGTTTGCAGTGAGTGTTGGCAGGCACCAGGCTGGGAGGGGCTTCAAGCATTTCGGAGCTCAGGATTATAATTCAAAATGATCTTCACAAATTGGAGAAGTAGCCTGGGGGAAAAATAGAATAAAATTCAGTAAGGGGGAAAAAAACACATAATTTTTTTGGCTGTAATACCCATGTCTTGAAAGATGATGCAAGTTCCTTGAAAGTAGAATGTTTCACATGCAGCTGAAACAACCTGTGTTGCAGGCACAAGACTGGGAGAAACAAGGTAACTCACAGTTTTATGGGAAAGGATCCATGGGATATCATATCACAAGCTGGAACAAGAGTCAACAGTGTCATGCTTTTCTGTAAAATCACTTGCAGAGGAAAATTCTGCATAGGCAGGAATATTGCCTGCAAGAGTATGAAGCAATCCTTTTGCTCTACTCAGCAGTGGCCAGGCTGCAGCTGAAGGGTTGTCTCCAGTTTTGAGCATCGCCCTTCGAGGAGGAGAAGAACCAGTGGAAAGCAACACAAATGACAATATGTCTTTGGCGACAGAAAATTAATTAGAATTGTTTTGAACTTGTGTTTCTCCAGAGAGAAAAAGAAAAGGATAAACTGAGAAGGGTTGCAAGGATCTTCAACTATGCAACAGGAAAGGAAACTGTTTGTTCCCCATGTCCGTGGTTGATTGCATCAGCGGAAAACTACAGCATGTAAGGTTCAAGTTTGACATTAGGAAACATCAGTAAAGGGAAGTCTCACAGTGTCAACCACTGGAAAGTATTTAAGAAAGTAAATCTCAGTCAGGAAAGACAGACAGAACTGGTCTTGCCTGGGTGGTTCTCCAGGATCCCACCAAGTCAGATTAGTGTTCTGACTCCATCTTGCTGAAGATAGAGCAGACATGAACAATGAATAACTGTGAGAGGGAGATATGTGTATGTGTATAGGGATGACACAATGTATTGGGGAAGATGTGTTTTGCATTCATGTTTGATGTCTTCATCCCAAACTCAGGCTAGTAACATTCCGTATGATGTTAGGATGCTATTTGCTTCTAACTCTCATGTTTTATTAGTCCCCTGTATTTATCATTCCTTCTCCTCCTTCAAATTGTTTTTTGCTGGGGAGGAGTAAGGAAGGGGTTCTCACTCCTTCATACTATTTTTTACATTTTACATTTTAGCGTTTTACAGGGATTAAGAAAGTGCTTCGCAAATCCACCCAGGGATGCTGACCTTTTCATCATCACTGTGAAAAAGGGGAAGGTCCCCAGTGGTGTAGAGGCTGAAGAAGCCACTAAGCTTGAGCAAGGCTAAATGAGGGCAAGATTTTGCAGACTGAGCATTTTCAAACTATAGTCTAAGAAAACTGGGGAGAAAATATCTCACTAATAAATATTTATTAATGGTAGAAGAATTATCTCAGATGTGAAAGACAGCAATTACTGAAGCATGAAAAAGGGATGTTGATCCTCTTTAAAAGTACAATTTTAAATGTAATGCAAATGTTATGTCAGGTATTAATCAGAACCTTTTTAATTGACCAGAACTAATCAGCAAGTATTTTTGTACTTTTAATGGACTTAAGACAGACTGAACTTTTACATTTGCTACAAAGAAGTATCATTGTTTATGTACTCTTTCTTCTTTTTTGTTAGGTATTGCAATCAATGTAGAAAGTCCCTTCACATCAGTCAGAGATCTCTAGAGACTGAAAATTTCAGCCACAACTAGAAATCATAGGAAATAGGGCTGAACAGTATCTTAAGAGGTCCTCTAGTCCATCCTCGCTCTCTCATAATGGAGGAACAACTCCAAGCAAATAATTCTCAAGAGATTTTTGTCTCTCCGGTTTGTAAGAGTCATCAGTGATGGAGAGTCCTCTGCCTCCCAAAATGATCTATTCCTGTGCTTCATTATCCATAGGGGCAGAATGGATAAGCTCTAGTAGGTCTTCTCTGGCTATTTAGGAAACTATTATTAAAGTTTTCCTGTTCCATCCTGCTGTCTGAGGTGTCTGCCCAGCAGCTGGAGAGTTAAAGTGGAGAAAACCCCAGAGCACCAAGCTCACAGCCCAGGCTGTGAGAGTACCCATGAAGGAGGGTGGCTGAGACACATCTGCTTCTGCTGTGGGTAGAGGAGGCCCTGGAAGAGGGGTGGAGGTCAGAGGTGGGGATGTCTCCAGCTACTCGCTTCTTCGTGGCTCCAACAGCTTCCACTCAGAAGTGAGTGTTCGAGCAGCAGGATGTTTTCTCAGCCAGTAGTTCCCAAATGAAGAACAACTCCGCAAAGTGAGGATCTGTAACTAGTTAAGCCTTAATTTTGTTTCTCTGGTGCTTGAAGTCTGGCATGGCAGGAGGGAGACTTACAACTAGGAGGAAGGGAGCAGAAAGGAAACCAGTTTTTGAAACTGTCCCTCCAGGCCTTTTACCTTGGTGGACAAGGGACAGAACAGCTTGGCTGCCGTTAGTGTTTGTTTCTAAAGCTCTTTACGGTGAGTGTCTTTGGCAGCTTCCCTTTGACCTTCACAGCCAGCTTTGCGAGGGGAGCGATCTGTAGTTGCAACCACAAGTTGCCTCACAAGGCAGGTGAGGCCTGGCCTGCGGTGAGCCCTCAGTGAGTGCTCACTCTCACTGCCTATCTGTATCAGTCGGTATTTCCCATTTTGAAGCAGCACGTGATGTCTTCTGCTGCTCTTTCCCCGCTTCCCACATGCCAGGTTCTCTCTCTGAAGTACCACAGCTGGCTGCATATTTGCGACTGCCTGCACCTCACACCACCTGTGTTCATTATCTGCTGCTAAGAGTGTGTTGGTGGTTTTCGTGCTAGCAGTGATGTTCTTACGCTGCACTGAAAATGGCGTTGCACTTTTATGTGGTGCACTGAGAGCTTTGGCTGGATATTTAGAAATACATTTATTACAGCAAGGTGTTTCTGGCTGCTATTGTCAGAGTACATGCCCCTCTACGGACAAGCACCCTGGGGTCCACCTCATTTATTCTGGCATGAGGGTTTCTGAAAGTGTCCTTGGGATCAGTCTGAGGGGCTGAGGCCAAGCAGTGAGAAACCCACGTCTCAGGGAACTCTGTGAGAGTTTTGCCAGCAGCAGGGAAGATGTGGCAGCAGAAGTCTTCCTACATGTGCTTAAGGGATGCTTAGCACGTCTCCGCTTTACCTGGGTCACAGCCCGTGCCATTGCAGCCCCACTGCTGCTGTTACCCGGACCGGGGATGAAACCTGCAGGGGTGAGCGCGCATCGGCTGCCCTCATGTGCACATGGGGTGGGTGCGTTCAGGGGGCAGTATTTCAGCCCGGGCATTTCTTCCACAAATGCTTTATGAAGTGTTAATACTGTACAACTTCGTGCTAGCTTTTAGATTGTGAACAACATGGAGCAGTGGACAGTGGACTCTGAGTGTTCTGAGTCTGCTTATTTGTTCTCCTGCAACATGCTGTTAGTGCAAGTACGTGTGCGTGCGCACTTATATAATTATATGTAACTTGAACACGTGTATAAATACATACATATATGGTGTCAAAGGCAGGGTAGCTTATCCTGTTTTATAGCATAGCCTATACATAGCCAGGAGCTCACTGCAGATATTTTACTTCCTATTTGCAATTATGTGGATCACATCCCTTCCCACAAACAGTTATATAAGTCTCCCATGGCAACTGCAGCTGTTGCACAGAAAAATAATGTTAGGAAAATCTGTATATTTAGCCTTTTCAATGAAAAAGGGCATATTCCAAGGGTAATCGAATACCCAAACGCCAAACTCTTTTAGTACTCATGAAGGAGGATGGAAACAGTTCCCCCTTGCTAGGCTGTGTCTGAGCTCAACTGGAAGCAAGGAGGGCAAGCAGGGCTTTTTATCTGGCAGAAACAGGTACAGCGCAGTTAGGAAACCTTCGGGCTGGTAGTATTTGCAGTCTATATTTTAGCCACTGGGTGCCGCTACCGATTCAGTTGACACAAGCAATTTCTTCAGCAAATATGGGATACAGAGCATGCATTGTTATAACTCAGCGTGTGACAGCAGGTTTTGTGGGGCTGCCTGTTGTCCAAAGGTTTGTACAATAACCCTCTTCTTGCAGTCGCCAATGGGATTCAGTTCAGCTGCAGTCAAGATGTTTCTTCATAAAAGATTGACTTTTTGTTAAAGTGCACAAGTGATAGGTGAGCGGAATTAATAATAAAAGGATGTAAAAAAGAACTTTAAGAGGTATTTCAAAAACTTCATAAGGCTTATAAAGAGGGTTAATAAACCTGATTTTTATGATATGATTCGAGACGAAGCCACTGAAAATAAGCTATACATCTCTACTGTTAAACAAACTCATAAAAAGTATTAATGAAATGAGATCATCAATTAATCCTATTCCAAAGCTCATGGGTTACTCCAAACACGTCCTTCGTGGTTGTTAGGAAAGTGCTGTTTTAATCAATCACAGATTTTTAAAAACTGCTTCCTCACACTATCCTCTCTATTTTTGTGATCTTTGTTATGTCAGGAACTGCTGGATGTAAATGTAACACAATCACAGCTGTCTAATGATATATTCAGACTTGAAAACTTTTATTTGCAGCCCTCAGTGGTTAGGAAAAATGTGCATTTTCTTATAAGGGAAAAGCATATGTCCCAACATAAATAACTGCTTATTGAAAAGCCCATCAGCATTTTGCAGCAACTTCAGGTACACGGAGAAAGTGCCGTGCTGTCAAGCTATGTCGCCAGCAGCAGATGGGCAGGTGCCAGCTGGAAGCCAGTGACAGAGCACTCACCTCCGAGAGGCAATGACAAAAGGTGGGGAGAGGAGGATGTGGTGGTTGGCCAGAGAAGAAGAGGGAAGGGGTGGTAGCAGCAGCACTAAGGACTAGTGGAAGGAGAAAGTGCTGCAGGATTTGAGAGAGGGCATGTAATACTACTGAATTTCTCTAGCGAGCCTCTCTTATGAAACAGTTGGGAGCCACTGACCTAGATTTCATGGTTCTGCAGGTGATAGAAACCATATTCTCATCCTTGAATTCCTAACTTCTTCCTGGAAATCATAACTTCTTGAATGCTGCTGGAATCTGGCCAAATCAGATATAATTTCACTGATCCTCTGCCCGAAATCAATTTATGATAGTGCAGCATTGAGAGAACCTGACAAATAACTTCACAGAGCTGTTCTTGACTGTAGAGTGGATCTCATATTTTAAACAGAAATTTGCCTCTATTCATAGCCAGTTGCTTTTACTTTCCTGATATTAGCTCACGCAACAGTGAGTTTCAGGCATGCATTTCAATGTCAAGCCTTTGAAAAGAATTTCACATTTTTTGGTTATTTATATATCACCTTGTTTCACTTCCCCGTGTTCTGCAAGAACCATGATTTTAAAGAGTAAATAAAAGAAATTAAGGATGACTTTGTGCCATTTCCGTGCAAGGTACAGGACTGATGTTCCCACAGGAAATACTCTTCCCGACTCCCTAAACGTGAGCTCAGTAAAAATCCCCAGATTCTCATTAAATGGCTGGAATGTGTCAGACTGTAGAAATCAAAACACTCTGCTGAAATAGTTCAGAGAAAGTTCTGGCAGCCTTCTGCCTGATGTGTGCGTGAGTGCACGCATGTATGTATGCACATATGTACTCCTGCCTGGCTCCATGGCAGCTCGGCTGCTAGGGTGCCTCTGGTGTTGGATCCAAGCGGTCCACAACCATATCTCCTTTCAGAGAACATGAAGCAGTTCAGTATCTGCTCCACAACAGGAGGAAAACAGCTTCCAAAATACCCAAATCCTCTTCCAGACAATTTCATGTTGCTCTGGCAAGTCCCATCGCCATCTTAAAACTTCTTTTATCTGGAGGGGTGCCGCTCTGAGGTTTTGTCTGCATGAGCTCTTTACTTGCAGGTTGGCTAGTGCCCTGTGGGGTCATTGTTGCTGTCCATGAACATGTGTCTGAGAGAACAGCTCGCCCACAAGAGCTGGCCTGTTGGGGCAGGCAGCTCCTTTTGCTCCCTGCACACTCCTGCCTTTCCCTGGTGAGCGCCTTGGTGCAAGGGACTCTTCGGTGGCAGCTAGGGCAGGAGCTGGGAGGGCACTGGCAGTTACTGGAAGAGAAAAACGGGCACTTGACCCTATTTGCAGATGTAATCGGTATTGTGTTTTCCCAGACTGATGCATACATCCCCTTTTCCTTAACAAAGACCTCTGTGTTGTTTCTCACATACCTGCATGCAGCAGGTGTAAAGGCATGCAGGGCCAGTGCCTTTAGCTCTCATAGGTCTCAAGAAGCAGGCTCAAGTTACTAAGCCACTTGGCAGGTGATTGACAATTGCAACCACCACGGTGGGAAAGAACAATATTTATTTAAATAAGTAAGCTAATGAGGAAGACGGCAGAAGGATGGGTGAGGAGGCAGTCACACAGCCCAACTACCAGAGGACCTGCTGGAGGATAGCTGGAGTCTCATATGCCGTAGAAGTTTGTGCTAAACAAAGACAACTGGTTTTGTCCCTCAGAGTTTGCCCAGTTAGAGCACTGGTCAGACTCGGCTGTGCTTTTTAAAAAAGATCTGACAGGAGCAAAAGTGTAAATGCATGGAAGGAAGCCTGATTCAGGCAGCCACACTTTTTAATGCCCCACACAGGCAAGATGGTGGGAGCAGGAATCTAAGATTTCCTGCAAAAAATGCAGTGTGGTCTTCTGTAGTGAAGACTGGAGAATAAAACAGTGAGAGACCTACTAAGCTCCTCAGCAGGGGAAAGAGCCTGCCCACCTTCACGTGCACAGCTGAACAAATGCTCTGCCTGTGCTGCAATCCAAAGATGCGGTGTCTGAGCCTCCTTGCCACTATTAGCTTTCTAAGCACAGCACAGCAACAGCAGGCTTCAGCTGAAGCTTGCACTGCTCTTGCAAAAATCAGTGCTACTGCATCTTGGCTAGAGCTCCTTTGGATATTCCTGAAATGCACTGCAGAAGTAATCCTAGCCTGACTGCCTTCTGGAGATCTTGTTCTGACTCTAAAACAACAAAAGCTCAGGGAAAATAAATGAGTCTGCAGAAGAATCCAAACGCCTCAGACAGGCTCCTTTGCTCTCTATGGATGGTCCCAAACTTGGGGCCTGAACAGAACTGCCATTGCAATTAGTGACTTCAGGGGAACATAGAAGGGGCTCTTTTTACTACAGTGAGACTCGTAAGATGATCTCTTTCCCAGCCCTAAGCTCCCACTGGTCCAATAATAACCAATAACTGGGATTTCCATCATGTGCATCCTCTGGGAGACACATATATCACTGAATCAGATTCCAAGTTTCCTTGTGATGTGACTGCCGTAAGCCTGGCAAATCAAAGAGTGCTGACAGCTCACTGAAGGAAGGGATACTGAGCAGAGCTGGACAGGAATTTTTCAACAAAGCATCATGTCAACACCAAAACATTTAAAAGAAACAATATGAGCGCAAGTGAAAGTAAAATGAGGAAGGTATTTCAGCAGGAGACCCATCCGCTTCCCACTGATGCACAGTGAGGGACGTTATCTGGCAAGGAACACGGGTCTCCCTTCCGACGAAATTACCGCGTGCTCCGTTGGCACGTGGGTGTCTCCCTCCGCCCCAGCCTGCTGGAGCTGCTGCGTAGGACATACACCGAAAGCATACTGCTTTCAAAGACGGTCTGCCAGATGGCATCCTCCCTTTCAGAATTAGAGCTGAAGCATGTTGGCAGACGCTCTTTGGGAACCGGGAGATGTCTGCCTCTCGAGAAGGCGAGATGCTTCTAGTCCCTTTTCCAGCAGCTCTCCTTACTGCTTCACCTTTCTTCAGATCAGCAGCTCCCACTTCCCACTGACCGCAGGACCCAAAACTCCTTAGTGTTCTGAAATTACAGACACCACTCAGTATAGCTGAGCCCCCTGTTCCTACCATTTTATTTCCAGTGCTTCAAAAAACACTTTTTGATTATGCGGTACGATGACGGTAAGAATTTTGCAGGTCTACATTGATACAATATATTTGAATCCTTAAAAGTAAACTGCTTTGATAGTGTCTAGAAGCCTTAACTAAACAAACAAACAAACAAACAAAAACTCTTAGAATGTTCTTTTAATTAAGAACTTTCTAAGTTTTGAATTTTTTGCAGTAAGTTTCCACAATGAGGTATTTGAGACCAAAAGATTATGTCTGACCAATCTAAGGCATAGATTAGATTTAGCATCTCAGTCCTGTGCTAGTGATATTACGATCATACACCTACTGCGGGGTGGCTTGCGTTCCCCAGGGTGGCTTGTGTGATTTCCCCAGACACCATTTGAGATGAATGGCCCGCCTATTCCCTTCAGAGACCAACTTTCAAGTATTAACAAAAGGACTCACAACAGGTGTAAACAACTTTCCATTAGAGGTAAAGTTCACAATACATTAGACAACATCACACTTTAACCTCCCAAGGTCTAATTTAATTCCTAGGATCAATAGCTCATGTTACTAATACATTTTGCCAAAACCCTGGGATCATGTCCTACATATTACAGTAATTCTTTCCAGAAGAATTTCGATTTGTAAATAATGAAGAGCTCGTACAACTCCTTCTGTTAGCAGCACTGCCGGGCCTTTTGCCAGTTTGTAAGCTGAAGAATTTTGGTGTTTAGTGCTCCCATCTGTTCAGAAAGCCTCAGGGTGAGTAGTTATCAAAAGCAATATGTGGGCTTTTTTATTCCATGTCTGTGATTTTATGACACACTTTGTCACAAAACAGGCCACTAGGGACAGGAGATTTCCCTCCTCCTGAGCCTCTCTGCCTAGGGAACCTCTGAAGTCCTACATACTTGATTTTTGCCCAATCCTGATCCAAACAGACCCAAAGTTGCACAAATATCTAATAATTTCCATCTTTCATGCTTCAAACAGAAACATCACTGAGTGTTTAACAGTTACAAAAGAATTAAAATCTCAGGCATGTATATAGTCAGTGCAGAGGAATTCGATAAACACAGCTCTATTTGAACAAGGGCTTTGAAGGCAGCACCGCTGTCAAGGTATAAGGAAACTTTTGTTCCCCAAATGTACACATCAAATGCGTCCTTCTGCTGCATCAAGTTTGTGAAGGCGGGTGCTCCTTTTCCCATGGGGACTGCCGGGCTCAGGGGGTTACACGGGGCAGTAGGCAGGGAGCTGGTGGGAGCTGGTCCAAGGTACCCCAAGGAACAGCGTTCATGCTGTGTTTCAGGTGGGCCACCTCAACCCTCCCGGCTTGAACGTGCTCCAGCATAAAGATTATTTTCCACAAGTGATCACTTCATTAGAAGTCACTCCGGACACACAAGGGCAGGTGGTTTGGCAGCTACACGCTCTCTACATGCTGTGTCAATGGACTGTTTGTCATCTGTCCTCTGTCCCACCACACAGACACTCTCCTCTCCTGCTGAAGGTGCTCTCTGCCTCTTCAAACCCTGTGCAAGTGGGTCATGCTGTGCTAGTGTTTGCATTGCATCTTGTGCAAGCTTTCTCTGCAAAGGAAAGCGCTGCACAAAATAGAGGTTGTCATTGGCTTCTCCTTCTGGCAGCACAGGAAATGGGGCAGATGTCCATGGGGCAGCTCCAGGGCTGGTGGCACTCACTGCGGTCAGCAGATCTCACTGTCAGCAGAGGTGGGAAATGTCAGTCTGTGCACTTTGTCACTCTCTTAGTGGTTCATCAAAAGAAAGTTACTTCTCAGCACTGCACCCAGGGATTTTGAACTCCAGTGTGATGCCAGGATATAGAGCGATTCCTCCCTCTGCAGTGTATTTCTTCAGGAAGGCTTAACTGTACAAATTAAGAAACTGAACTCCTGAATGGGACAAAATAAGGGAAAAACTCAGAGGGGCCTTAGATGACAAGTAGATTTTTAACTGCTGTTTAAATTTTCCAGTTTATGGACACCAGCTTCTTCAGGGTCCATTCTTGGTCTGCTTTAACTCGGAAGACTCCCTGTTGAGATAATCATGAGCAGGATCCTAAAAGTTTGCTGAAGTTTCTGCACTGTTTGTTGTAAATGTTGTAAATGTTATAAAAGTTGTCAATGTTGTAAATGTTGATGGTTTTTTTTAGGTTCATCTACTAAAAACTGGTGGTTTCATGTGTCTATGTTTTAGCACAGCAGAAACCAGACAAAATTCAAATGAACTCTATTACTAAAATTAAAACCAGTACTAAGAACCCAGAATTCAAATGAGCTCCTGGAAGAAGCTTGGCATAGCAGACACAAGGTGAAGAAGAAGTGTCAAAACATGATCCTGAGAAGGAGCTCCAAGGAACCAGTTTTTAACACCGTTTTATCTCCAAATCAGCCAATTTCCATATTCATTAGATAACTCTATCTGTACAGTTATCTATAACTCCACACTAACTCAGTGTGCCACACTCTCCTGGGTTCACACAACTTTGCCTGCATCTACATTGCAATCGTATTTCAATTATGAAGCAACCTTCACTCAACCCTGCACACATCTATCACACATTTTAAAGTCGGAACAGTGAGTCCCATTAAAAAATCCTCAGTTACAACTGTCAGAGCTGCTTTTCTTTTACTTACAATGCATTCCAGCCCTAACGAACTGGCACAGCAAGAAGTTTATTGCCTTCCTGCTTGGTTAAGAAACAACAGGAGCATTCCCTGTTGATACAGATCATCTAAAAACTGGTCTGCTTTGTATTTGTTATCAAATCTTCTAACTCACCCCAGCTAATTAGGTCTTTGCCTTCCAGACCCCAATTCTGCTCTCACTACTGTGCTTAGGTTTCAGTTTTAGTTGGCTTATGTACATGCAACTGAGCAATGCTGTTTTTGTTAAATGTCCCAGCTTAAGAGGGATAGTTTGGAAAGCAATGAGAAGAGTCTAAACCCAGTACCTGAGTGAGATTTAGGAACATTATTCCTCGTTTTCATTGAAATGGGAGGCACAGATTTTAAATATATTCAAAAGCGAGGGCCTTAAGGGCAGGAAATTGTACATTTAGGGCCTTATCCTCAAACTGGTAGAAATCATCGTAACTCCAGGCATGCACGCTGCTCAGATAATGAGTAACACTGCAGCCAACGGTCGGTGGCCAAGCCATCCCCAGATGCGAGTGGCTGCCGCCGCCTCCTGCTCAGAGGGGCTGGGAGAGCGAGCTCTGCCCGCCCCGGCACCGCGGTGGGGTTCAGGCTGCCCGCGCGTGCTCCAGCATCCCCCACAGCCTGCTGAGGACCGTGGGGCAGCTCCCATGCGATGTCTTCTGGGATGAAGGTGTGAGGGGCATGGTCTGGCAGGTAACGCATGGGCTTTAGCTCTGTGCCACCACCGGCAGATGTGGCAGGAGAGCAATCAGCTCGGCATGCTGCCTGGCTGACCTAGCCGTGGTGTTGCCAGCCCTGGAGAGCAAACACACGCAGCACTGTCACGGCCAGGTGTCAATAGACATTTTACTTGCTTGCTCATTGGTCTTCTTTCTGTGTTTTCAAAGGGAGCCTCTTTTCGCCCTTTCTCCACATGATTTCAGCTCAGGCAGAAACCATGTCTGTAGAGGAGCATGTTGTGCCATGAAAAGCCATACAGAAACGTATGTCTTTGCGATGGCAGCGATTGCAGATGGTAGCACAGCGTGTCCTGTAGGGCAGGGGAGGGCTGTGGAGGTGCAGAGCGATGAAGTGAAAGGGTTTCTTTCAGCAGTCAGAAAAGCGTATCAGTGTTGACTGGAAGCATTAAGTTTATATCCATAGTTTTATAGTTCAGAAAGTTTAACTTCCTGGAAATTAATTGAACATTTCTTTTCTGAATATGAGCATAGTACACTCTCATCAAAGATCCACTGGATGAATTCATGCTTTTGTACACTTCGCAGCATGGTGCTTGCCATCTGTGGCACTTAGATACAAATTCCCTGCAAGACTTGATGGCATTTGAAAAACTAAAGTGGTTTTTTTTTTTTTCCAATCTGAAGATGAACTATAGGAACTTCAATTTTATTTGCTTGAATACTAAATTCAAGCCCTTCACTGGGCCCCTCACTACAAGAAGGACATTGAGTTGCTGGAACTTGTTCACAGAAGAGCAGTGAAGCTGGTGAAGGGATTAGAAAACAAGGCTTATAAGGAGCAACTGAAGGAACTGGGGTTGTTTAGTCTGGAGAAGAGTACGCTGAGGGGAGACCTCATCACTGTCTACAGCTACCTGAAAGGAGGTTGCAGCAAGGAGGTTGTTGGGCTGTTTTCTCACCTGACAAGAGACAGGATGCAAGGAAACAGCCTCAAGTTGCACCAGGGGAGGTTTAGATTGGATATCAGGAAGAATTTCTTCACAGAGAGGGTGGTCAAATGCTGGAATGGGCTGCCCAGAGAGGTGGTAGAGTTGCCATCCTTGGAGGTGTTTAAGAGAGGTGTGGATGTGGCACTAAGGGACATGGTTTAGTGGTGGACCTGGTAGTGTTAGGCTGATGGTTTGACTTGATGATCTTGAGGGTCTTTTCCAACCTCAATGATTCTATGATTCTATGATTCTGAATTAAATGCACATGATTTTTTTGTTGTCAGTGCTCAGTCTGTCAACTTTAAATTTCACAGTGAACAGCCACAAGGAGGCACAATGCTAGGATTTTATGCTTGCCAGCCAGCCAGCTGCAAGCTCAGGCTCTGGCATGTGTTCTCAAGAGTTTCTTTGAAATCTTGAGAGCTGGATTGATCATTTCTTCTTAAGTGGGTGCCGAGCTGCAGTGGATGGTGCTATGGGCAACGGGAATGGTTCCCAGGGGTCTGTCCCTCTAGAGATGTGAATCCAGCACCCGTTATTTCTGCTAAGGTGAAAGCAGGCTACCTAAGTCCTATTTCAGTGAAGGTTTTGTCTGCAAGGTGGCTGGAAAGCTCCAAATTAAATTGTGACCACAACAAATCTTTCTGAGCTCACCAGAGTTTTGTACTCAAGGTGCTACAGAGTGCAAAATTTGCTTGTAGAGATCATAAAGAAAGGGAACTCAACACATAGAAACAAATTAATGACCATTTTAGAGTAGAATCTTTAAAGTAGGTATTAAAGGGACACTGTACATCAGAAAATTATTAGAGATTTGTTAGAAAGCTAGAAAAATTACTTAGAAGCACTTTCAGATTTTGTCCTTCCTTCCACACTTATCTGTTTTTGGAGAGGAAGCATCACATTTCTCATTGTTTTGAGAAACTATTCCCTGAGCAGAAGAGCTGATGAGCTCTAGTTACTGGTGCCGTAGTGACAAGATATTCTGTGCCTACTAAGGTGCAAGCTCTGGCTGAAGCATTTCCTATGACTGGAATAGTTGAACTCCTCTTCTCCTAAGTGGCTTCCGTTAATGCCTAGTAATAGTGTTCAGAGCTCAGACTAGGAGCACTATTTTAATTCTTTCTCCTCCACCCAGTCAAAAGATCACAAAACTTATAGGGATTTAATATTGTTAATAATTGTACATCTCCCTCTGATATGGCTGCAACTGGCCAAAAGTCATCATGGAGGACAGGGAGAAAGACAGACCTCTAGGCTATGTAATCATGTGAAGAGCCAGATATCTGTAGGAAATTCAGCTATAAATAGTTTCTCTGTAAGCTCTTGCTGTGTGAATGTCCTACACAGGCCACAGGATATCCTCATTAAGGGACTACACTAGGAAACGGGGAAACTGACTTGAAAGTAATGTCAAAGGTCCAAACCACAATATGTAATGGTGATTTTTTTTTCCAGTGTAGTCATCCTGACTGTTGCTTGTCACTACTGTAAGCTCAGAAGAACAACCTTGAAATCAGTGTGTCACCTTCCTCTCTGCTGGGGCTCACATACACATCTGTCAAATTGACTGTCTGCAGGAACATCGCGTATCTGCATGCACAGGAGCACATGTGCTTGTTGAAATGTAAGATCTGAACTAATAAATTCTTGGTGTTAGGTTATTTCCAGCATTACTAACAATACAAATAAAATAATGTATATATATACGTATATGTGCACGTATATGTGCATGTGCAGGTATACGTATATATATATATAGGGTAAATGTTCCTTTAATATGCAAGAGGCAAGGCAGCTGGGGTTCACTTTAGGCAAGGTAGCACACTATGTGTAGGCAGTGGGAAGCAACCTTGAATATGAATCCTGGCGTAGCTTTGATATAATCTCTGCTGAAGTTGAGGGAGTTGCTCTGGATTCACGCTGCTGTTTATGAGAGTGGAGCTTGGCGCACAGCCTCATGGCTCAGCCTGTATAATACATATATAATATCACCTAATTATACTTGCTTCTACAAGATTAACCCAGCAGGTGAGATTTCTGCATGTAAATAGCTACGAAATACATTGTGTAATCTGCATGATTGATGTTTTTGAACACATTTTGGGCACAGCCGTGATGCCTGTCTACACCAGATTCATTACACACCAGAGGGCTGACGGTATCAGCACAAATGCTGCTTTGCAATGTCTCCTGCTCAGTCAGATCAAGCCAGAGCGAAACCACTTCAAAGCAAGGATATGTGGAAGCAAAAATTTCTGACTCACTCTCCCCTGAAGGAGAAGGAGTAATGCTGGCATGTGTGTGGCTCTTCTCCCATGTGCCTTCCCCTCCCACCTTCTTTATTGATACATTAACAAGCTTCCTGACATAGGAATGGGTATTTACGTAACTGTACCACAGCTCTTGCTGCTCATTCCTCAAGTGACTGGGAAGTCCCTCTGTAGCACCACAGCTACCTGCTGTGACAGTGATCAATGATTGTGTCATGGGAAGACTTACGGCCAGAGCAAAGCTGGGTGGTTTTGATGGGAGAGTTTACGGTGATCTTAACCTCTGCCAGTTTGTTCCCAGTTATCTTCATGCCGAGTCCCCAGCTTATGTGAGGTCAGAAATCAAAGCAGAAAAAAAGGTGTCTCCAAAGACCATGACCCTCTCGCTTGGGCTAACCGAAGTCTTAAAAGCAAAACTTTGGCCCCTTTTATCTATAAAACCATAGAAAGCATGCCATAGATGCAAACAAACAGAAGCGTGCAGGTCTGTGATGAAAGCTGGGTTTGCAACAAAAGCTCAGCAACAGGTGACTTCCATAACAAGCTTTGTTCAAACTAAGAACTCTAATTAAGCAACAAGCGAACAAGGAGCAAATAATGCTGCTTTGTACTTATAGAGCTCTACTGAGAAAGAGTGGGGAATCCACCCAGCTCATACCAAAATTAAAGACATATTTATAAACAGAGTTGTTTCTAACAAGAAGACAAATCTCATCCTTGTGTAACTGTCTTGAGGTCAATGGAAAACCCCAAGGGATTAATTAAAATCAGAATGTTCATAAAAGTCTTATATGATGTGCCAGCTGCTTTTAAATGGGGAAGCACGTTAATGGTTTCTCAACAAACATGTTGCAAGATCAGCTCCTTTTATTCAGCAATTCTGTTTTTCAGAAACTGACATCTTTTTTTTTTCTACAGAAACAATATTCCTCATTACTGTTGGAAAAAAAATTAAACAGTAATACACTTTGGATGGATTTAAAATCTTTAATTTGTTATGGCATTGTTCTGGAAGTTTTGGAATCTACTTTTTTTCCCTTGCTGTTATTATTTGTAGAGTAGTTCTTGATCTGTAAAAGCTGATAAGGATAAGTAATTGATTAAAAATGTTCACTGTTTTGGTTAACTGTGCCTAGACAAAAAAAGCCAAAATAAAAATGTGGTCTAAAAATGTGAATTCACAATTCACTTCATCCTGTGGTTGAGATTCCCAGTGCAAATATTCATGTTTATACATTAAAAATTATTTTGGGAAATGCTTTGCAGTTTCTATGTAAATACACTGTCTCTTTAAGCAATTCTCTCCAGCAAAATGTTTTTTGCAGTTTCACTTAATTTAACACAGAAGAGTATGCATAAAGTCTACTGAAATCTATCGAAATAATTGGAATGAAGAAATTTAGTCATTTGAAGGAATGTTCTCACGGCTTCTCTTATTTGTTTTTAGCAGCTTAAAAAATAGCTCATTATAAATTTGTTGTATGTCAATAATCGTGTTCCATATGTGATTTTCCTTCACATTTTCTTTACTTTTTAAAGAAATTAATTTTCCTTATAAGACCTTGCCAGTTCCCTGAGCTTTGAACAAAAAATTGTTTGTAAAACATTTTAAAATATATTTCCATTTCAATATGTTACAGTATCTTGCTATTTATTTTAAATGTGAGTGAATGGTATTACATTATTGTTTTCTAATATCCTTTCGTTCCTAAATCTCAGATTTTTTCTAACTCAGAGCTGAATGGGAATATAGAATACAGTGGAAGTGTAAGTGCAGAAACAAAAGGGTAGAAGGCAAGCATCAGTATATGGAAACGAAAGCAGTAATTACAGAGCTTGGATTTTGCTCCTCAGAAAACTAAAAATTTCAGCTTCTTTTTCTATCTCTATTTTCTATCTCCATCTTTTTAGAAGGCACAAGGACAACCTTAGAAAATACAGTTACGGGAAGATGTGCACTAGTTGCATGAAGCACCACTGTAATACATGGCAGAGAGATTTAAGAAGGACTATAGAAGAAGGGACACCCTGCTGTACATTAGTAGACCTATTTTGTGGCACAACAAAAGATCTCTATAGAAACATTATATCCTGCTGTAGAGTTCCTGGAAGTTTAAGAACTGGCTGCAAACCCTTATAGCTGGTTTATTACATAAAATCATAATGACTTACTACTGACTATTAATTTTGAACTGTAAGAAGCTCTGTTTAAGGAATGTCTTGAGTGGGCTTCCAGGGGTTTATTTGTACAAAGAGAAAGCAAGCTTCTGAACTTCAGCCAAATCCAGAATCATCTTGGACTGTATAAGGACCTCAGGCCTTGTTCCTCAAAGCCAAGCATTTTACATATGAAACCTTTTCAATATGTTGTTGGTTACATTCCTGCTGGCTTGATGCAAACTGCAGTCCATTTTTCTCTCCATTACTTATTTTTAGAGTAGAAGAGTATGATGGACAGCAGTCAAAAAGCCTTGATCCAATTGCCAGGGATGTTCTGTAGAAATCATATGTCACCATTTGCAGTTGGATTTGATCAGAAACAAAAGGATTTTCCAAACTATTCAGCCTTGGCATAACTGTTTTTTTCCAGTACCTGTACCACCAACCTCAGAGGGAGAAGAGACCGATCCTCTGACATTACCTTCACAGTGTTCCAGCGTGGATAACATACTGCCCAGCATTTCTTGCATCCATCTGCTGAGTGGACACCAGGGTTGCTTTCCGTCTGTCGTCAGTTGGTGGTGTGAGGACAGCAGCTACTGTGCTGCAGTGGTACTGACACACGGTCCACAGCTGCAACGCAAAATGTGCAAAGGGGTTACTCGAATGAGTGTCCAGAAAGAGATATTGAAGGCAACATTCGGCAGCACTCCTCACCTCCTGAAGCGTGTCTTGAGGTAACTCAGCCCTTAACCTCCCCCCTTCTCTTTCCTCCTCTTGCTTCTTACGTTTCCCCTGTATCAACCCAGGTCAGATCCTCTAAGATGCCATGTGAATAGGTACCTCTTTTATCTGCATGTAGATTATTTTCACTGCTTCTGCAATCACACAGCACACAAGGAAAGGTTGCAAGCAGGAAAAGAGGAATAAAAAATGAAGCCAAAATTCACTCATCATGTCATAGCACGTCTCCACATCTTGGAGCCAGATATGGCGCAGGAAAGAACAAGTCAAGGTATGAATGGCCCTCTCCTCCTCATAAACCCCCAAGCTGCAAATCTGAACATGGAGATACACACAGAAGGGTTTATACGAGTCCATAAACCCAAATCAACTGTTGGAAGTTATGTATCTTGTACAATAGCTTCTTCATTGATAAGGCAGCACCAATACCTTTACTGCTCCAGCAAACCTTCATGATGAGTTTGCAGTTTGTGCTTTTGTTCCTTTCAGCATCCTTTAAATCTTTAATTTCCTTTGATCTAACTCTAATTTCTGCTTCCGAATGGGCACTCTCTCTATATCCCTTTCTTGTATATCAGGGCTAGTTGCAGGTCTTGCTCCTTTGCCTATTTTACTGACATTTACCTTGTGCTTATTTAAGGAATATATAATAAGCAAGAAACAACAGCTTTTTTTTTTTTTCCTCCCCTAATCATTCAGGGATTTATATAGCAATTATTAGTTGGAAATGATCTCATAGTTTCCTAATTTTGCTGGGTAATCTGAAGAATAATTGTATTGCAACCGCAACATATAAAGGCCTTGGAAGTATTCATCTGGAACCTATAACCACAGAAGATTCCTGTGCTGTTGGCAGCTAAAATGTAGCCCACATTTTTAAGTGACAAATTATATGATAATAATAACCTATGTGGAGTTAGATATCCCGGAACGCATGATGCCAAAAGACGATAAAAATTACTATGAAAGGATGGTATGGAGAAGTACTATTTATATAGTGACTGTATGCTCAAAGGAAAACCAAAATAAAACAGTATACTTCTGTACTAACACTTTACAATCAGTAAACATTCACATGACAAGGGCATTTCTGAATTTTTAGAAGTATACATTGGCAGAGTTTGCTAGCACAAGCACTTCTTGCTGCCCTCTTGTTCTTAATTCCCTACTTCTCCTGTTGAATGGTTTGATCTGGTCATTGTTAATTTGCTGATTTTTAAGACGAAAAACAATTTCTGGCATCTCATAAACATTTCAGAAGTGCAGTTACCTTTTTTTGCCACCTCTGACTTCTTTTTTTGCCATCTTTATCTTCTTTTTATGGTACATGGCCATGAGGCTTATTCACCTTATAACAGGCTCTGAGCGAATGACTTTTGCTGTGGAAATCTTTTTTCTAGCAGCTCAGATTTCTGACTATTTTATAATGACACGCTGAAAAGGTGTCATCACTTTGAAGAAAGTGGTTGGACAATGGCTACGCTTCTCTCAAATTCTTTTTTACCTCAGATACTGTTAATCAGCCCTTCAGCATGCATCCCGGATCCCTGACTTACTGTCTTGTGATAAACACAGCTCTGCTGTGTATGGCATTATCAAACGAACAAGCCTTCTGTAAGTAAGAAACAGAAACGTTTTCTTATAAAATGAAAAATGGACTATTTCAGATCACATTTCCATAAAATTTGGAAAAACTTCTTGTTTAATTGATAGTAGCTTCTGAGCTAAATGCAATCTGATTAGAAATTGCACCAAAATTGCCCCTTTGGAAGCCACAGACTTGAAAAAACTCAGTTTCAAGCTTTTCCTAAAGAAGAAGTTTTCTGCAAATGGATAAACTCTTTCTGATAAATGTCTTTAAGTCCCAAGCCTCCCTGAAGAAGACAGATCCTTCTCTTTGTTTGTTCACCTGATGTATGCAGTCCACATTGGATATATAATATTATTTATAATTTTAACAATTTTAAGTGATTAAGTAATGAAGTGAGGCCTTTAAATTTAAGTGAATGAGTACAGTGGTAGTCCAAGGGCATCTAAACCACTTGAGTCTTGTACAGCTATTCTTGAGGGACTCGTTGCATGAGTTTCCAGCATGCTTCTACCTTGCATATTCATCATGCATCAGTGGTTATCCCAGCAGAAACATTGAATTCAGAGTGGGTAGCTTGGGGTAACCCAGGTCATATGCTCAATAGTAGAAAAAAAGACAGCAGAGTAGCCGTTCTGTCCTATAGAAAAAAATTTCATTAATATCTTTTTCTAAAATTAAAATACAGCTAAAGAAGAAGAATACTATTCACAGAAAGAGAGTTTATATTTCAGAGTTATTTTGTATGGGTCTCCAAATAGTGCTTTTAAGCTATTTCACTTTCAAATCCAACAAAGCTCTGAAACATGGCTTATAGTAGACATGTAAGCAAAGTGCTTTAAGGCCGGTGTTCATATTCATACAATAAAAGGATAAGTACCTATTTAGGTGTTTTGTTCGACTCTAAACCCCTCATCTTCACTTTTCTGTACCTGAAATTGGTGCATATAATCTTTAAAACATGAGCACTTTTACCATAAATAGCACGAGCAGGAAGTAGGACTATTAACAAAATTCCGTACAGTTATTACAAGCCATGAATGCTGAAATCGCTGTGAATAGCAACATGGGATGTTTTGATGGTCAGTTAAAGGTGAACCCAATGCTTCTACAGTTTGTATAAAACATAATTACAGTATCCTGGAAAGCAAGAGTGCAGCAATTTTCATTAAATATAGCTGTTACACCTCACAGCATCAACGTCTTAAATCCCTGTAATGAGCAGCAGTCATTTCAATAAGGTCAGAAATTAACTATGACTTTGTGAAGTATTACTGCTTCATACATCTGTCTGTTTTCAGCAGCTAAACACACCATCAACAGTCCCTTTTTCTACTTACTACCTCCGATTTACTGGCTGATTTTTTTATTTCCGTTGTGCAGTTGATAAGACATAATTATTTAAAGTGGAAAAGAGAGAACTTCTTGTAGATTTTTTTATTGCAGACTGTCTCTGCTTTAAATTCATTTAGTTCACCAGACTCTAACATCAAGGAAGATGTACTGGCTTGCAGAGCGAATAAAAATAGCAGAACTGTGACGAAAATGAGTAATAAATAGTGAAGGATATATAACCAAGGTGTTCATTATTTCAGCCATGTAGTTTCTGTACTATAAAATTAAAACAAAATTTGAGCCATCACATGAAAAATGCATCAAAGGCCCTTGTGACTGTAGGGACCCAACACAAGATTTATTCTCTTTTTAAAGCAAACAGTCTCTTTGAGGAACAGTGACTCAACCATTCAGCTCCAAAAAGGAGTGCTTTATTTCTTTTCCAGGTTATTTAACCCCATTTTCAAGATGCCCCCATCAATTTCAAACTGAAAAATAGTTTTGAAATGAGGAGTCCAGACATTTTCTATTGAAAACATTTAAATTAAACTATCCCTGCTACCAAAATTAAATTTTCTTTGCAGCTCATGTCACAAGCCTACAAGACATCATGCTGTACAAAGCACAATTTTCAAATTTGCTCAAACTCATTTACATATTACATAGGCCCGTTTTACATTTCAAGTGAGTAATGTTTACCAACGCTTTACTAGAAAGCATATGCGTCTGAAGATGAGCTACTACATTTTGATTCTTCTCTTAATGATGTGATTCAGTAGCAATATCAAACGCAGGGCAAAGAGAATGAAAAAGAAATTGTCCTGACTTTTGTTTGGAAGATGGGCACCAGAGAGCAGCAGCTCCCAGGAGTTGAGGAACTGTCAAGCAACAGAGCAGCTCCCATGGTAGGCAGTGTTTGTTATGGGAAACAAAGCTGCAACGTGCAGTCTGGGAGACCAGCACTGCTCAGAGGAGCTCTTCTCCTCTCTAAAAGGAGATTTTGTGTTATTAACAGCATCCACGACCATTTTACTGACTAAAATTTTTACGTGTACTAGAGCCAGCTCAACACCGCCTGCCCCAACTCCTATTTTAGGGCTTTCTGAGCCTGAGAAGGAAGCTTCTATGTTTGAAAGGGAAAGTGCTAATCTGCATGTTAGGTATAGTGCTGGGGAATCCAAAGTGCCCAGTGACTGACCCTGGCACTTATCCTTTAATGCTATTAGAGCTTCACCAGTAACAGCTTAGGCTTACATTATTCATTTTCCTCCTTCCACCTATCGCACGCCCTTGTTTTCTACCCAAACCTGCTAACCCTGTGTTTCTCTGGGTTGAGGGACTGCTGCCTTTTAACATGACAGCCTTCAGCCCTGGAAGATTATCCATTACGTCAAGTCTCTTTAAAGGGTGAGAGACCCTCAGCCTTACCCTGAGCTTTTCCATGCACCTGCGTATCAGCACAACTAGCTGCCCAGTCTCCCTCTGGCCTCAGCAACGCTGAGTAACTAATGGCTAAAGTGAACGAAAGCACATGGAGAATTTAAAGATGATGTGCTGGGTCCAAAAAGGGGTCCAGCTATCCCATCTGGCCACAGCAGGTGCAGGCAGAGTACATGAGAAACTGGCCCAGTGTAATCCTTACATTGTTATATTTCCTCCATTTCTGGAAATCAGAGGTTAGAAACTTCCTGAGCAGAACGGCTGTGTTTAACAGCCACAGATTGCACTCCATGTAGCTGCCTGAAAAACTGAACTATTCCCTCCTTTTCTTCTCCATATCATTCAAGATTTTTATATGCCTTGGGTGAGCCCTGTTCAGATCTTCTTTTCCCAGTGTTAGCAGTCTTCATACATGAAACTCCTCTTTGCGTAGAAACCTCTACTCATTTTTGTTACCTTTCTCTCCTAAGTTTTCTAATTTCTGCATCCTTTATGAAATAGAGGTTGAGACAGAAGTTGACCTTATCTCTAAGATATGACAGCATCGTTAGCGTAATGTTCTCTGTTTTGTTCTCTAGTGCTCTCCTATTCCATCCCTACTATTGTGTGCCTTTTAGACAACTAAATGTTGTCAAGCAGACGCCTTTGGAGGAATATCCTAAGATCTCCCTCATCTCCAAAACAAAACCAGCTAAATTTGGATCTGATCATTGCCCAAGTACACTTAGGACTGTGTTCCCACAGTCCATTACATTGTATTTATCAAGGGTGAATTTTATCTTCCATTTTATCACCTACTCAGCACGATGCAGGCATTTGAAATTCTGCAGTCTGCTTTAGTTTCCATTTCCCTGAACCATTCTGAAACACTAGCAGATTTTCTGCTCTCGCTGTTCTTCAGCTTTTCTAGGTGATCTGTGGGCATGACGAACAACACAGCTCCCGGCAAGGTCCCCCTGGGATTCCCGGGTAACTGGTCCAGGAAGAACATTGACCATTTATTTCTGCCTTCTTTTGCGTCTCCTTTAAGCTGCTATTAATGCACAGAAAACTCCCCCTGAAGTGAGGTTTCTGTAAGACTGTTTGGGAAGGGATATTGTGGAAAGGTTTAGGAATCCAAGTGTAATTTTTTTGCTCAAGTTACCTTTGTCTACAAGCGCAATGATCCTTCCGGAGAACTGTACAGGATTTGTGAGGCATGACTTCTTTTCTTATAAACTCTCTTCACTCATCTCCAGTAAGTTGTATATATTCACGTCTACTAATTCTGCTCATTATTACAGCTTCCATCAGTCTGCCTCAGCAGGAAGTCAAATTTACAATTCTCTGGTTTCCTGGCTCCCCTCCGGAGATTATTTTAAAAATTGAGGCCACATTTGCCACCTTCCATTATTCTGGAACCTGGGCCAACATAAGCGATAGGTTACACACTACTGTTAAAAGTTCAGCAATTTTATATTTAAATTCCCTTAGGTCCCTTGAGTGACTGTTACCTGCTCCTGGCAATGTGTTGCTACTCACGTTATTGATTTGCTCTAAAACCTCTCTACTGACAGTTCAATTTGACACAGCCCCTCAGCCTCACCCCTGTAAAGAAAGACTTAGTTGTGCAAATTTCCTTAAACGTTTCTGTACTGAATGCTGACACAAGGAATCCATTTGGTTTTCCTTTCCTTTCCTTTCCTTTCCTTTCCTTTCCTTTCCTTTCCTTTCCTTTCCTTTCCTTTCCTTTCCTTTCCTTTCCTTTTTCCTTTCCTTTTTCCTTTTCTTTTTCCTTCCCTTCCCTTCCCTCCCCTTCCCTCCCCTTCCCCTCACTGCCTTGCCTTTTTCCTTTTTTAACTTGGCCATAGTGCTCTAAGCATCTATTCTCTATGTTGTTTACCTGTCCAACTCTCTGATGGGCTTCCTCCTTGCGGTATGTTTGAAAAGGCTATTAATAGTTATCATACCATTTACTATTTGCTTCTCAGAACGGCTTTAGCATGCCCTTTTCTACTCTTGCATTCGAATACCAGGATATACATTCTTATCTGTTTTCCTCATTTGGAGTCAGCTTGGATTTTTCAGTTCTAGGCAGCTCCTTTACTCTGATGTATATTCATACAGGCTATTCTATTTCTGGTTTTTAGGCCTAAGTTTGGGTTTGAAACTTTTTAGTAGGTGATGTACATTTACTGTAAGAATCTGATAAGGTGTCTGTAAAAAAATCTCCTTCTAAAAATTTCATTATTTTTTATTAATCACCCTTCTTAAAGAGCCATGATAGCATAATTGACTTTTTGACATTTTTCTCCTACTAGAATAACTATAATAACTTTGTTATTGTAGGTGCTATAGAGTGTTTTTTCTACAGTTGTATCTTGAACAGTGTCTTGCACAATGCCCACAAGATACTTTTTCTCTTTATACTTCCCTAGTATTCATCTAGATTTTGTTTTGTTTTTCATTTTTCTTGAGAAAACATAATCATTTGTGATGTCTACAGCTTTTTTCTCTATATGATGCCTGTAATGACAATTGCTAAATTGTTATTATTGTTCTGTTTCTGATCCTGGAGACTGTGGTCACCACTGTGCTCCACTGATGTGGGGTGTTATCCCTGTATTAACCTATAATCCACTATTTCAATCCACAGCGTTACCCTAGGACTTGTTGACATGGATGACTTAATCATATTATTTGACTGTTGAGGCATTCTTTAATGCACATACTGTTCCTCCACCAGCACAGACAGCTATACTTTCTGATATATTTTTTGCCTTATTGCTAACAGTATTCCCTTTGATTTCCTTTCCTTCTCCCTAGTTCACTTTCTATCTCATATAACAATATCTTCATTTAGAAATGAGCGTTTCCATTTGTCTGTCTCTGGTTTTAGACCATTAACTTTTGCCTACAGGTTTTATACATTTTTGCTTCTATTCTCATCGTATGCTCTATTTGATAGTAACTTTCTTTGTTCTTCAATATTGCCCAATAGTTTTACTGACTTCTTTTGCATGCTCTTTTTCCAGAAGATAGAGATATTATCTCTTCCCCTCTGGAATATGAATCATCCTAATTGAGTGTGATTATTCATTTTTCATCTTTCTTTCACTCTTACACGTCTATAACCTTTTAAAGTGAAGTTTCCTGAACTTCATTTCACTTGCAAAACAAAGTACAGAATTACATTAGGCTGACATTAATGAGACTGTTTGCAAACTAGTCTCTTCAAATAAAGGTAGAAATGGCATTCTGTGATAAAGTATCCTTGTTCTTTTCTGATTTATTTCATTACTAACAACAATCTAGCAACAATTCAAATATTCTCAGTGACCACTGTATGACCTTATTTAATAACATCTGAACTGCTTAGTATAGGGCAACCCAATTAACAGCAATAGCAGTGCTGAACTCCATTGTAAATGCACGCGTCTTTTAGAAATTGTAGGAAAGACTGATGGAAGTACATTGGGGGGGCACAAGGTAATGTAAATTACACCTGATACCATATGTCCCAACTGTTTATTCAGACACCACAATCCCTCACTTTTCTCTTTTTTTTTTTTTTTTTTTTTTTTTTTTTTTTTTTTTTTTTTTTTTTTTTTTTTTTTTTTTTTTTTTTTTTTTTTTTTTTTTTTTTTTTTTTTTGTCATTGCAAAGAAGCTACACAGTAGAACCCCTGCTATGATAAGAGATGGTCTATAAAGCTTCACCGAGATTAGCTGAAGCCAAAGCTTCACTTCAGCAGAGTAGTTCCTGCTCCTGGCCCTGATCCTGTTAATGGATCTGATCCAGAGCAGGCAGGATCTGTGCTAGCATGGAGCTTGGCTGGGCTTGGGGAGCTGGGCAGGGTGGGTTCCTTGCTGGAGCCAGGTGCCACGCAGGCATGCAGGTAAGAGCTCATCTCAGTGCTGTTAGCCTTCCTGATGGGAATGATTTCTCATGTTCTCATCACAGTTCCTCAGTTCGGAAACGTAAAAATTATACATAATTACTATTTCACTGTTAATTTTGAATTGTGAAGTATTAGTAATGAAAAACAATACTCAATATATATATGTGCATGCATATACATACACTTGCATTTGTGGATTTAAAACATACACAAACACACATATATATATGTGCTAGCCCTCATGCACAGAAAACCACTAATTATACCTTTGAAAAGGAGAATTGAAAAAAAAATAAACTTTTTCCAGGCACTGGGTTAGTAATGGAGCACAGCAGGAGGAGGTAAAGAGCAGCAATGATATTAGAAAATGGCAGTAAAGCAAATAATCAATCCTGTAAAATGTCAAGGAAAAAAATTAAACATGTAAGCTAAGCAGTGTCTCACAAAGCAGAATCTTTCCCTGTTTCATATGAAGCCTGAAGAAAAGTCTCCAGATGTCAATTTTCTTACAGCAATTTATTTAATCTATTCCTGGATTTAGCTCATTTTAGGCTACTTTTGCACAGGCTGTGTGTGTCTACATATATTTTTTTTTTTAATAAAAAGTATGTATATAACCATATATATACACACTTTCTTATATCTATTTATTTTTGAGCACAACACTTTGACAGGCGATATGCCTTTATAAGGTAAAGGTAAATCCAACCGTGTATATACTTAGAGAGCTGAATAAATGTTGTTTTCTATTAAAGTTGATAGGTATTTTCCAGGGCAATACCTTAAAGACAATTGTTGAAGCTTGTGGCATTTGAGCCTAGTTGTTGCTTATCTTTGAAAAGAAGGAAAATTCTCCAAACTCTTCCATGAAAGCAGAACTAGCATGGCAAGGAGAGGAGAAAGAAATCCAGAAAACCAGCACAGCACTGAAAAAAGAGAACATGTAACTCCCTGAGTCTACTAGATTGAACTCTTGTGGGCTTTGAAGACAAAAAGATATTCCTGTCTTGCTCAGCTCTCCCTGCATTTTAGGGAGTTGTCCTTATGCAATCCACTTGTAGAAGTGAGTCACAAAGTTGTGATAAGGCTGAAAAGTTTGTATAGGATCGTTGTCAGCAATCCACAGGAGCAATGCATCTCAAGGTCTCAAGGATCTTTCAATATAGCAGTAGGCACTGAGTTGACAAAAGTCTATTTAGTCTTTATATTTATTTAAATAAAAAGAAAAAAAAATTGTTATATTTCTTTTTAAAAATGAATGCATTTTAATGTTTTTTGTTTAAATGCAGTTAAGGAATTATCATGACCTATATTAACTCCTGATCTTTAGCTATTAAAAGCTTTTAGGTTATACAAGGAATGCTATTTAGGCAGTATATTTTTGCTTAAATGAAATTTATGTAAAAGTCAATTAGCTTATGAAATTACTAGCTGAGCTCTGGAAACAGAATTTGCTAAAGCATTAAATTTCTTTTTGGCCATTTGTAGTCTCTTCTGCTGGAAGGATATTTTCTTCATATCAGATTCGTTCAATTCAATAGCTACTTCAATAATGTAATAGGATTTGAGAAACCAGCTGGGATTTGAAAAAAAAAAAAACCACAAACAAACACAAAAGCCTGGTTCGTTCTTCCAATTTACTTATAAAAATGAGGTGTGAGAGGCTAACATCTATTAGTCCTAAAATTCTGAAGAACATGGTGATCAGAAACCATCAGTTCAATTGTTTCTATGAACAAAGCTTTCTTTGTTTAAAGTATCATTTTGTTGCAAATATGTAGCATGTTCTGATTAAAACATTTCTTGTTCATTCAGCACAGGAATTGTATTTTTAAGCTACATACTTAATGTGTGTATAGTATATCACCTTGGCTACCAAAAAGGAAATACCAGTTTTAGTTATGGGCTACTTTTAGTAATAAACCAACATATTTTAATAGCTACCAACCAGTGAGAATCAGTCTGTCTCTAGGAAAATAAATCTAAAATCCTAATACAAGCAGAAAGTCAAGATCCAATTAAACAGGATTATTCAATTTGCGAATAAAATTAGGTTATTTGGGATCATCTGGTGCTATCCTGCCTTGGAAAGCACAAGGCTTCTCCTGCTGGCCAAGGACCCAGCTCCAGAGCTGGTTCAGACAGAACCGACGTGCTCTGTAACGGGCTGAGCACTCAGGGGCAGGAGGGTATCGCCTGTCTGGGACTGTGGTTTCCCTGCTTGACACATGGGCCAGCAAAGTTTTTGACTCTTTCTGTGTAACCTGTGCTGGTCCTGAAATATCCAGAAGACAGGAAGACTATTGAGAGCCAAGTTAAAGACTGTATAGCCTTTAAAGATGCTTAGGTATTAGAAAAATTATCTTGGGACTTACCTTTGGAAAAAGCACATTTAAGAGAGAAATTATATTTTATAGGGTTATTAGATTCGATATTGATTTCAAAAGAGTAAGTTGTTGAACTTTATTATAGACAACTAACTTCACAGAGTCACGGAGTGACTTGGAAGCCAAGGAAACCAGTCCGTTGTGCACACTTTCGTTCTGGTCCACCTATCGCTATTTTTGGGGTTCCCCTGTTTGTACCTGATTAAAATGTGCCATCTTCAAAGCCTGGCAGTTCTGATATGAAGACATCAGGAGATGAGAACTTCACCATGCCCATGGCAGTATGGTCCACTGTTAAACAACCTAATTGGTCAAAATCTAAATTTTATTTCTCATTTGACTTTATATGGCTTCAGTGTCCAACCACTGATCTTGTTGTGCCACTTCCCATCAGAGAGCACTTTTGTAGCTAGTATTTCCATCTCCTGAAAGCACTTTTATGCTATAATCAATTATTTACACATACTTTCCTGCCTATTTGTCTCTTTCTAGCAGAAGCTCTGTTACAGCAGTCCCAGAGGGTCACTAATACTTTTGTGCCTCGGATGGTGATGCTCACATAAGAAGATGAGAAGCCAGGTTGTCATTCTTGATAAAAGAACAAATCTTCACTGTGTTAAACAACACAACTTTTTATTATTGTTTTCTGTGTTTGGGTGGAAAGATACATCAGCTAGTTTGTCTCATGCATGAAACCACTATGATCTGCTATGGAGGCATTGGGGATTACTGACATTTGGGGATCATGTGGAAGCTTCTCCCTTGAAGCAGGAGGGCTCACCCACCTCCTGAGGCAGGTGCAGTGCCCACGCTGTCTGCTGCCACTGCTGCTGCAGCAGCTCCAAACTCTCTGTTTTTCTCCTCTTTTCTGATAGCACAGATAAGAAACTTGTTCAAACTGGATTGCCAGAGTTTGTTTTTATTACTTTACTGAACTTCCCCTTTTTAATCTCCTTAAACAAAGAGCCACTTCATAGTAAACCTCTGCTGGTTCCTCAGTCAGACACTTCGACCTTTCCCAGCTCAGCAGTCACTGAAGAGCGTTTTCTGATCTTGAAAAGCTCTTGCAGCATCCCAGTCACTGACCGCGGATGATGGGGAATAGCCCTGCACGCACAGGGAACCCAACCAGCCCTTGTTTCTCCACTCTCTGCACTCTGGATTAGTTTCGGGGTGGTTTGGTTGCTCTGTTATGTTCTTCAGAGTGTAATTCTTTCTGCAAAGTCACCTAAGTGAGCATTGAGCACGCAGCCACCACACCACCTAGCATTGCAGCTTTTTAGGAAAGCACATTTGAGGGCACTGAGGAGCAGGGTGAGACCCTATGAGATGAGAGACCCAAAGGTAACAGAAGTCATGATGATGAAGGTGAGCTCTGTGCCACCCTTGCTGTGGTCCCAGATGCTGGAGATGGTGGCTCCTCACCTTTCACTGGAGGCCCTGCTCTCCCCACAGCAAACTATCACAAATTCGGGCTCCCAGATGCCTGGCTTGCATCCCCTGCGGGATCGTCATCCCATGCCAATCCTCCTGGGGGACAGTCGGGAGGGGCCGCTGCTCTGAAACAGGAAAGGATGTGCCCCAGTACCCCAGAATTTGACCCGTGTTGCATCTTCTCAGTTGAAGAGCTATTTACAAACTTCGTAAAAGTGTAGGAAAAAAGGGTTCTGCAGCTAGCTTTGCAGGGCCTGCTGTTGTCCTACCTCTAGCCAGGGCACTGCAGGGTGCTCGTTTCAGGGTCTCCCTCTGGTGTCTGGTTTTTCCATTTTCACTCTCTGACACCCAATCCTCTCCCTTAACTTCACTTCTGTGCCCCGTAATCACTTGGTTTCTCCCTGTTTTCTTTTCTTTTTCCCTGGTAGGGAAATAGGGTGGACAGTGGCAATGGAGATGCTATTTAGGGAGAGTTCAGAGACCTCAGTGGCCTGCTTTCTGGTACTTCCCAGCTTCCACAATTGTCATACTAGGGCTGCTACAGGATACATCGCTGCCTGTTACCTTTAGTATCTTTTTTATGGCTGTTCCATTCCTTTAACTGTTTAATTTGCCCTTTTTCTCACTCCATTATGTCCATTTGTATGTGAAATGTTTTCAAATCTATTAAAAAGGAAGGTGTCTCAGTACACTTTCTTTGACATCTGTGATGGAGGCTTTTAGTTTTCCTTATGGGTAGCTAATTGCTTGAAAATGAATAGGGTACTCTTTATGCCATGCTCTTTCGAATTACGGTTTTTTATTTCCCTGCAGCGTCTCCTTGACTCTAGGCAAGTCTATAATCTTATCTACAGTATTGATTTTGGTAGCATCCCTGAGTACAGTGTGTCCAAACTAAGCAGAGGGGTAGGTGGCATAGAGATCAGTCTTTCAACAGTGAGTCACCAAATAAAAATTTGTCCTGGTCACTGTGTTATCAAGGTACTGACAGTTCTGCCTTTTTCAGTGCAAGCCACAGAAATCTACCTTGTCCTTAATTACTCAGGTTCCTGGACAATATATTAATGCCCCCTGGATAGAAAGGCTAGCCAATATTCAGGGTTTGCAGCGAGAATTGTTCATAAAAGTCAATTATTAGCTGTACTGATTATTTACAAAGAATGCAGTATTTTACACAAAACCTATTTCTGTGAACACAGTAAGAACAAATATCTGGCAGTTTCCTTACTCACAATTTCCAAGACTGCTCTTCCAGAGAGTACATTCTCTTCCTGTCCTTTCTCTTAGGGACATAACAACATCTGTCCTTATTTGCTGGCTTGCTCTTGTGTGCTGCAGCTTTTTGCTTGTGATATGACTGATGCACCCAGGGCTTGCAGTCAGTTTTCAGGAAAACTGAATTTTTGGTGGTATCTTCTGCTCAGGATTTGCAGTGATTGCTATCCATTTCCTTGGGCAATGGCTTCAGTTATTTTTGCATTAGAAGATGCTTAATCATTCCTTCTTTTGGCCCACATGAAGGCATCTGCATGCACTGAGTTTATCCTGGTCTGTGATGACTGACAACTACCATACAGCATAGTAATATTGCCAGAAGTCTGACAAAAAGCATGACAACATTTGTTAAAGTGAAGTCTACAAGCTGCAGTGACACTCTCATCTTATGCTCACTTCTTTTAATTAGGTTCATTTAAAACTCTGTTGTCACAGTATCTCTTCAAAGATGAAGCCAGGAGGTGGCCCAGTTTCCAGACCCAATTATCACCCAGGAGGGATTTGTTGGTGTCGTGTCTAGACAAGCAAAATGCACTTATGCAGCTGCATTCAGTAATCCCAGCTCCTGGCTGGGAGCAGGAAGTTATTATGTATTGCACATGCAATTTGTATGAGAAGGAGCTTCAGTCTGTGATTTAAACATTTTCCAGGAAACTGAGACATGGCTCTGTGCTTTGAATGCAGTTAATGACTTGTTGGAAGCTTACTGAAGTATGGAAAGAGTCATTAAAGACAGAGTTCATTTTGCCTATTTTAGATTCCTCCAGTGCAGATATTCACATCTGAGAGAGCTGCTTGAGGAAATCATGCTTGAGAAAGCATGATTCATCTGGTCTTCTTGAGACATTGCTTAAGTATGCAGGGAGTATAGCCTGGAAGCTTACATAAAACATCCATAGCTATAACAGGAGCGTGGATCCCAATGTCAACAGTTGGTATCTATATTGCAGATGTCCATGTCTGGTCAGAAAAATCCCACTCTGTTCCGCTGGATAGGTAACACTGTTCAGTCCACACATTCTTAGCATCTCCAAAGCATCCACAGAAACGGTTGGAAGGGAGGAAGGTCCAGATCTTTTCCACCTCAGCTAATGGAAGGTAAAGAAATGGGTGGGGAGTTAAATGTGAAGAATCTCCCAACTCCAGTCTCAACTATTAAAACAGTGGGGGTTGCTGCTATTCAGGCCGAGGCTCTCCTCTTTGAATACAGTCTGAAGAAGTGGGACTGAGCGAGAAAAGGGATCCCTGGCCAAGGCGCGATGGCCATGGCAGGGTGCATCTCCTGCCCTGGTGAAGTTGGTTTGAGAGGCAACAGTGCAGGAGTCCTGCAGAAACAGGGTCACCCTGTGGTTAGGAACGTGCCTCGGGACCTGGTGAGGTGGCAGCAAGCACCTCTAAGCACCAGGAGTCCCAGGGGGAGACTTCTGAGGCTCCCTGTCAGTGAGGCCTCCTTCTGTTCTGTGCCACTCTACTCCATTACACTGCTTTTATTACAGCCTCATTACATGGAAATTGAGCGTTAAACTAGCACAAAACCACCGGAGTGGAGTGAGGAATCAGGATCCTCCCATTTTTACGCATATAGTTATACCATGAGCCAAAGTGTGGGTTTCAGATTTGAAGCTCTTGGCCTTAGGCTTTCTGTATGCTTTGCTGCGGCATAACTGTAGGTTTAATGCTCTCTTACTAGACTATATTGGCAAAACACAGCAAAATTGGTTGACTCTGGAAACAGCATACAGCACGAGCAGAGCACAGAGAAAAACACAATGTGCCTTTCCGACTGCTCCCCTTGCTGCTGAGTAGATTCCACCTCTTCTTGCCACTGGCTGCCACCACCATCTAGAGGAAGGGAAAGAAGGAGAAAGCACCCAAGCGAGGAGGGGAACAGACCTAGGTGGTGCCACTGCGTTGGTATGCCATGTCCCATAGCCAGCCCCTGGGAGGACCAGAAAGGCGCATGGTGAGACCATTCCCTCCGGAGGGGACAGCCACGGCCTCCTGACTGCCTTGAGCCAGGGGCCTTTGCTCCCTTCACGCCCTGAGTGTGATCACTGCCCTCCAAGCACAGAGGATTTGCACCTATGCGTTATGGAAGAGGCAGGTCGTGGTCTGGGCGGTGGTGCAGGGATGTGACCCCAAGGCGGCCTGGGGGATGCAGTAGTGAGGAGCTTGGTGGGATGGGCCCAGGTCAGCTGCTCAGCCTGCTGGTGCCCAAGGCCAGATCCCAGTGGACGGGCATCAAAGGAAGCCTCCAAGGACAAATGCCAGCAGAAATATTTGGCTGTTTCTTTGCCTGACGTGAGGAATGTCTTTTTCAAGATGTCCTGCCAGCTTCCAAGGACAGCATTATACGCAACCATGAGCGCATTGGGGTAGGAGAATATTATCATGCTCTAGGTTAATTATAATTAACATTTAAATAAAAAATCCTCCATTCCTCACCCCACTGATCCCTTTGCTGTTTGATTCCAGTGTGTATGTCTAAAATTAGCAATTTAAAAGTACTTCATGGTAGGGGTTGCAAATGGTGTATTTTCCTAAGCCTGCTGCTCTCGAGGCTTATGCCATCTTATGACTTGGCTTGCAGCCAGCGTTGCATCTGTGTAAATTTGGGACGCGAAGGTTCTGTAATACACCAGTAATACACTCACTAACTAATACTTCATTAACAGATGAGCTGAAAAAATTCAATTAAAGCATATCAGGTTCAATTAAACAAACAGCATTATTATTTAACCACCAGAATTGTGCTAACAAGAATATGGGAAATAAATGCTCAGCAGTCCTGGAACTACCTGACTCTTGGTGCAGTGTTATCGCCTGCTGAGGTTTCCCTGAGACACCAGCTGAGACTTCTTGACACGTGGCATAGGATCTCAGTTCAGCACTGGTGGGATGAATCCCTGCATGTGCCAGAGAGGAGGAAAATGCACTTTTCCACTGCTAACAGCCTTAACACCCCATTTTGCCAGCATCCTCAGAACATATCAGCTAATTTTTTTGCGCAGTGATCTTTTAATGACCACCAACTACAGGAAAAGAAAAAGTAGTCTACTGAACCATCTGCACAAATAGGACAAATTTTGTGTAGTCAAGGATTTGGCTTCAGATCACATTTCACTGGGGCATTCTGTGAAGGGTATCTCAAAATAAAACCAGCCTATTAAAAGAAACAGAGTTCTATTTTTGTAACAGCTTTTCTAATTTTAGGTGTAAGTTCCCACTACTGGCCCCAGACTCTTGCAGGTTTTGGACAAGAGATGGGCTGATAATAGAGGGCAAGGTTCTCCCGTGCAGTCTGTCTCCTTTGGTTCAGAGCTTGCTTACTTGAAGAAGTTAGCGGTGAATATACTGTGGGGGAACGTAAAGGGCAGCAGCACTCGCTCCTCAGCCAGCCACTGTGTGTACGCCTGGCACACGTGCCTTGTGCAGTTCGTACTGATCTCTATAGAAGCAGATTACCTCCAACTGTGAAAAAAAACTTGCTGTGAGGAGCAACGGTGAGATACACTTGCTCTTTTTCACTCATATTCCTGTTTGCCCTTAGTCCTGCTTCTGACATCAAGGTAACACCACTGCCATTAAATCTCTCTAGCACATGGCACACAGCAATATTTGTGAGATGCTATATTAGCTCTTTCCAAGCCTGCCTTTTTAGGGCTTCACTCTGCTTTCTGCATTTTAGCCGCTCTTTACTGTGGCACCATTCTTGTCATTCCTTCTGATATTTTTGACTTTGAGTTTCTCCACATCCTGTCATTAAGTGATTTCTTTAAGCCACGCTATGCACCCCTGTTATTTTCTTCCCTCTAAGTGCTTGTATTTGTCCACCATTTCAGCTAATATAACCAGGATAATGATTTGGTGTTTACAATAGCTAAAAAAAGTGAAAACCATAGAGGATTTAGGCATACCAGCACCATGATTTCACTACCAAACCATTGATGGAAGCAGCGTGGCCCGAACTACACGGGCTGGCCGGAAAGGCAGGACATTTACCCTCCAGTTCTGGTGAGACACGGAGTAATCTCTTAACTTGCTCTCCTCCAGTTTCCCCATCTGTAGGCTGAAACTGACAGGGTGCCCTTAAGCTGTGCAGAAAAGAGGCACAATAATTGGTCAATAATTACTAGCATTGCCTGTTTGATTCTAGGCCATGATATTTCGTCTCTCTGGAGACAGAGGTCAGCAAGGGGTGTCATGAGAGGGAAATTCCATGTTGCTTGAAGGCATTGAAGGTATTTGTGTAATTGAAACTGAAGTGTGTAAAAGAAATGCTATAAAGTTTAAAAAATCACCCATGAATGGCTTTCTATAATAATTTTCTCCTTTTGTAACCCACTGGTTGAATTATTCTTGTGTTTACCTTGTCTGCTAGAAATTCTCTCAGGGTTGCATTGCAACCACTTTTGTGATGACTTCTATCACTCCACTCCAAAGAAAGGTGTATTACCCTTCCAGTCAGCTTTTAACTATTTTTCTTGATTACCTCTAGCCCTTGTGATACCCTTCACTGAAGTTTTGCAGACTTCCCTAGCCCAGGTGGGCTCTGAGCATGGCCCAGGGTCCAGAGGAGGCCTCACCTCCCTCTGGACAGTCCCACGTTGGAGACACTGGAGTCTTGCTGGTGCTTCTTGATCTGCCAAGGTTGAGCTGTCCCTGCCATCGATCTCTTTTGGGCTCTCTAGGCTTGCACTGGAAGTTAAAACCTCCACCTGACAGGGAAAATCATGAAGCAAGTTCTCTTGGAGCATATGCTATACTTCTAGCCACATGGCAGAGAAAGCGATTGTGAACAGTCAGCATTAGTTTACCAAGGACAGAGCATATGTGAACAACCTGAGTGCCTCCTATGACAAAATGAATGGATTTGTGGACGAGGGTAGAGCAGTGGATGTCATTTATGTTGTCTTTAGTTCTCTGTCCCACAATATTCTTGTATACAAGGTGGGACACTGTGGCCTTGATGGGCAGACGGGTATGAAACTAGTTGGGTGGTTGGACTCAAAGGGTAGTGGTTAATGGGTCGTACTCAACCTGAAGGCCTATGACAAGTGGAGTACCACAGGGTCTATCCTAGGTCTTGTACAACATAACACCTTTATCAGTGACCCAGGGGAGGAGGTGGTGCATGCTCACCAGATTTATGGATGACACCAAATTAGGGGAACCAGTTGATATGCTCAAGGGCAGCACTGCCATTCAGAAGGATCAACACAGTCTAGAGAAATGTACCAATGGGAACCTGAGGAAATTCAACAGGGACAAATGTAAAGTCCAGCACCTGGGAAAGAAGAAGTCTTGTACCCTCGCAGCAACTGGGGACTGACTAGCTGGTGAGCAGCTGTGCTGAAAAAGGATTTAGGGCTGTGATAGACTGCAAGCCAAACATGAACCAGCACTTTGCCCTGGCAGCAAAGGGGGCCAACAGCATCCTGGGCTCTATCAAGAGAAGCTGGGTCAGTAGATTGAGAGAAGTGATTACCTGCCTGAGCAGTCATCAAATCACAGCTAGCTTCTGTGGTTAGTTTTAGCCTCCTGAGTACAGGAAAGACATCAATAAACCAGAATTAGTTCACTGAAGGCCCACTGAGACAGTTGGGGCTGGAGCACGCCCTGTGATGAGAGGCTGAGGTAGTGAATCTGGTCCAGCCTGAGGGAAAGATGGCTTCAGGAGGACCTGATAGCTGCTTCTCGCTGCTTACATAGAAGTTATCAAGGAGAGAGTGCCAGGCTGTTCACAGCAGTGCATGGTGGGAGGGTGAGAGACAGCAGGCATAAGCTGAAACAAGAGACGTTCAGACTGGATGTAGGGAGGAACTTCCCCTGTCCATCAGGATGGTCAAACTGTGGTTGGTCAGAGAGGCTGTGCAGTCTCCATCTTTGGAGGTTTTCAAGTCCCAGGTGGATGAAACCCTGAGCAACCTGGTTCAATCTCAGACTTAACCCTTCTTTGAGCAGGGGGTTGGACTAGAGACCTTCTGAGGTCATTTGCAGTTTGGTCATTACAAGAAATAGTTAACACGGTAAGACTGCCTGATTCTTTATCATCAATGTCAATATGTCCACTGAAGCCCAGTGAACTTCCAGCGCAACATGGCTGAGAAAGTGTGAGCCTAAGACTGCCTTTTTATGTGCACATTCAGGAAGGCAGCAGCTCTGGAAAGGAAAATCTGGATGTTGTAGATCATAATAACATTGCCAAAGTGCTGGAGTGACATATAAATACCAGTATACATCTACTCCATCTCTGTCTCTGTACAGAAATAGTTTTAAGTCCTACCAATAACTTAAAGAGGCATTTTGGTTTAAAAATACAGGGTCATGACATCACTGATGTTATGAAGAGAAACGAAGCAGAGCTGTTATTACTGCTCTCAGCTTTCTGCGTTAAAAATCAGATCTTTTTCTAAGAACAGCCTTACATGGAGTTGTGAGTTTTGTTTGTTTTTCAAGGGTGATGGAATAAAGCTTCATATCAGTCCAATCTTTTTAATATTTGGAGATCAGCTTATCTTATTGGGCAGGCTGCCAAAATTGATTATAGCTGCAGAAACTCTATGTTTGAAGAGGGATTTTATCAAATCACTCACATCTGGAAAAAGGCCAAGAAAAACAGTGGCTGGAGAGAGTGGAAATCATACCTCAAAAATGGGATGAGAAACTATGGAATAATTATTCGAAAGCTATGTGAACTTACATGAACATCTGCCAGGTGACCAAAATTGCCATATGAATAAGGCATTATCCACATTTAAACCAGATTTAGCTAAACAAGCCATTTGACCAGGCATAATTTCACTTTTTCCATCCTTATAGCTTTTCTATCAAGTGTGGATATCCCAAGAGCACTGTAAATTCATACCCTATCTTAATGCACACTAGCGTCCCCTTGTAGACAAGCCCTTAGAAACAGGAACACCTCCAAAAGCCTGAACAGAGTAATGCTTGCTTAAAGGCTACAAGATGAGGAAGTGATTCAGTGATCACTGCAAATAAAAGTGGGTAAATATACTGCCAGCCATTGGAGCAGACTTTTAGGAATGAAGGCATCCGTTACCTTTGTTTAGCCAGAAACACTGACATATATGCATAGGCACCCACTTCACATAGCATGCCCTCCACAGTCGACGAGAACGCTGTGTGCAAAAGTAATTTCTCAAGCACTACTGGATGCTTTTTTTCCACTAACATGAGGAAAGGGGGAAAAAGATACTAGACTTTTTCCATCCCAGTTGTGTTCCACAAAACCACTGTCCACAGCCATAATTGTCAGGCACCCAGAACACCTGGGGCTTCCAGAGGACATTAATCACAGCCCATCAGGGAGGAGAGGCATGTGAACACCCGCGTCAGGAGGACTGGTTCCATGCATGGGGCCAAGGGAGTGCTCTTTGAAGGTGGAGTGAGACTCTAGCCTGCTTTTTGCTAATGCTCCAGGAGGAAGTCTGCACCAGCCAAAATTCCTCCAAGGATTCAGAGGGACCAAGGACTTAAAACAAAAAAAAGTTAGTTGGTTTCAGGCCATAATCTGCATCTGCATAGCAAGATGCTGTTTGCACATGTGTAAATTCAGCATCCCCACTCCCTTTGCTCATTTCAATATAGTCTGTGAGTTTGCAGAATGAACCTCAAATGCAGATGTAGCTGGAAAAGATTGCCTTTTGAACTAACACTTCTCTTTTGTTAATTCCTTCTGGACTGTGTTGCCTTGAGTAAGGAGTTTACAAGTGCGATGCTCTCAATTAATTTGCCCTGCATCATAAACCATAAATTAGAGATGGAATGCACAGTCAGATCACTTAGTTTATCTGCCAGTATAACATTTTGCAAACAGAGGATACAAGCTGCTTTTCAATTGCTTGTTCACTCAAAAGGGGGTATTTGTTATCTGCAAAAAATAATTCCTGTGGTATTTTGGTGCCACTTGAGCCACTGTAGATTGTAGTAGGTATACAAAACAGGACTGCATGCATGCACACACGTGTGTACATGCTGTGGTGGTTTTACCCAGCCAAACAGGCGACCTCCACCACAACCGCTCGCTCACTCCCCCTCCTCAAAGAAACAGGGGGAGAAAATATGATGGACAAGGGCTTAAGGGTTGAGATAAGGACAAGCAGGTTACTCACTAATTATCGTCACGGGCAAAACAGACTCGACATGGGGAGATTCATGTAATTTATTACTATAACTAGCGAACTAGAGCAGTGAGAAACTAAAGGCAAACTAAAAACACCTTCCCCCCATCCACCCTCTTCTACCTCCTCCCCCCGAGCGGCGCAAGGGAACGGGGAATGGGGGTTGCGGTCAGTCCGTATCGCTGCGTCTCTGCCGCTCCTTCGTGGTCGCTCTCTGTTCCCCTGCTCCAGCGTGGGGTCCCTCCCACGGGATGCCGTCCTTCCCAAATGGGTCCTGTGTGGGCTTCCCACAGGCTGCAGCTCTTCAAGAGCTGCTCCAATATGGGTCAGTATCACGGGGTCCATCCTTCAGGAGAAAACTGCTCCAGCACGGGTCCCCCACGGGTGGCAGCTCCCACCAGATCACCTGCTCCTGCGTGGGCTCCTCTCCACGGGCTACAGGTCCAGCCCGGAGCCTTGGCCGGGTGTCTGCAGGGCTGTTCCTCACTCCTCTCACTCCCAGCTGCTGCTGTGCAGCAGTTTTTTCCCCTTCTTAAATCTGCTGTCACAGAGGCGCAAACAACATCACTCACTGGTTCAGGTCTGGCCAGTGGTGGGTCCCTTTTGGAGCCGGCTGGAGCTGGCTCTTATCTGACATGGGGCAGCTTCTGGAATCTTCTCACAGAAGCCATCCCTATGGCCCCCGTGCTACCAAACCTTTACCACGTAAACCCAATACACATGCATATGTGTATGCAACAAGAGAAACAGCCAATGAGAGGGAAAGAAGCAAAATTATGTGCATAAGGCATGTCTCCGCAGATGGGTGCAGACAGATGTGATCTCCTCTGTAGGGCATGTTAGCCTGGGCACAGAGCTGCAAGAACATGGCTCGATGTTTTCCAGACCTGAACTGGCTCCCATTTGACCAGCTCGAAGTATGGCAGATGAGCACACTTGCCTGGACCCATCTGTGCAGACATGTCCAGACCCACCTCCAGACTTTCAAAATATCTCTGGAATGGAAATGAGCTTTTCCAGTTAGGACCTAAAATAAATATTTGCTGGGATAACACACATACTTGATAGGGTGTTTGAAGTGGAGAAAGACAAAAATGACAGTAGAAACCAACATTAGATGATGATAAAATGTCATTTGCTAGCTTGTTTAAGCAGAGCTCACTAATCATGAAACTATGGCAGATCTCCGGCCCAGTGTCAGGTATTTATTTCAGAAAATAAAAAGGGACATGAAATATAAAGACTAAAATTTGGCAGAGCTCAAAGGAGAAGAGTGCAGAAGGAGGAGAAAAGGCAAAAATGAACTTGATTTATGATGCTTACAGACTGAACTTTCCTCCGGGTTCCTTGGTTGCCACTGGCAGTGTTTCTCTCCTTTTCAGCTCTCTGACTTTTGGAGAAAAAAAGGGTAAAATCATCTTGGACACTAGCATGATCATTAATCAAATCTACTTTTAGCCATCTAAGCTGAGCTGTGGTCTGCCCAAAGCCAATGAGGAGGGTAAATCACTTCCAGAGGATGCGTTTAGGGGGATGTGATAGAAATTTAGGTGGAAGAAGTGCCATGAATTACACCCTATGGAGGTTGTTGTCTCTCTCCTTCTATTGACTGTAGCAATGAGTAGCTTAATCTAAATCACTTGAAGTCAGGGGAGGTGAATCTCAACTTAAACAGAAAAAAGAAAAGTAAATAATGTTCACAGAGGATTCTGCACACACTGGATCCGCCTTTGGCTCCGGTGTAAGCCTAAGTGTGAATGAGTATCTCAGAGATCAATGAGACTCAACGTATCTGCAAATTTTGTAGCTGAAGAAAATGCTTCAAATGAACATTCTCAAATAGAACAGATCTTGGAGGTACTGCTGTCAAAAGAGATAGTATTGCTCTTGACCAGCTCCCCATCTTGCAATCCACATTCCTTGTCTAAGTATGTACCTCAATCTATTGAGGTACTTCAAAGGCACTGTTTCTTTTTATGCTGGTGCTAACACTCAGAGGCTTAGTAGAAAATTGCATCTTGTATCATGCATTTTCTCCGCTTATACAGATATTGTGAGGTCAAATTACAAAAACAAAAACAAAAACAAAAAAAAAACACAAAAACAAACAAATCAAAAAACGCTTCTCTTGCCCCTTTTAAGAGTCTTAATTTAGGCTTTTTCCATTACCCATTTTAGTAATGATTAAAGGTCAGATTCACCTCCAGGCTTCCTGTAGCAAACACAATCCGCACATGATATAATCAGAGACACTGTACACTTTACACATTACAGATACATCACATCTATATTCATAGTACAGCACACTATAAGTTCCTGGTAAACAAAACTGACACTTGCTGGTTCTCTGTTTCTTACCACTTACCTGACCAAATTTGGCTGAAAAGTGGCAGACGTAGGACATAGTGGCATCCTTGACCATCCTTATGCAGGCTCTGAGCAAGGACTGGACCCAAGCATCTGACATTTACAGCATAAGAGGATCGGTAGATGCTACAGGTCTGTTTGCCTCAGTGCTGCTCTTGCTGGCCCAACCAACGAACTCCTTTTGTTAGAGAACGTGAGCAATAATAAGTGTGCTTACAGCAAAGGCCTTAATAACAAGGTAGAGGGGCTGTCCTTTCCCCTTTGCCCCATAGATGAGATTAAAAAATAGAGCTGTAATCCCCTTTCAGGTAAGAAAAAGCCAGTTAGATTTTCATTGCTACATCTTGGTAAAGAGACTAGCATAGAAAGGATGGAAAGTTGCCATACACTGTAAAGACAGTAAGTATTAGAATACCTGGCTGAAGAAGTAATATAGCAGAGCGAGTGTATCTAAGGGAAACCACATCTGCAGCAGCAGCTAATTCTGCTGCTTCGCTGTAATGACCTGAAGGCATCCCTGTGCAGTGGTGATGAGCAGTCCAGGCCTGCACTATGGTTCACTGTGTGTGTTATTGGTAAAGACTGGTTGTGGTAAAACCTGGTCCTCCTTCACAGCTTTAGCAGAGACCTCTCACAGTGCTCTTTGGGAATGAAGCAAACATTGAACAATGAACACCTCTCCACGGCATCCTCATTGGTCCTCCACCCTCACTCCCAGAGCAACCTCTGTGATAAGTCACCGAAAAGATAACATCATGGCACCAGGAGTACTTCAGATGGGGACCAGCTGTGATTAGGAGATGGCTATCGTCTGAAAATTCATAATTATTATTAGAATAACTAATGCTAATGTATTCCACTTGGGCTAAGCCAAGAGATTATTGCAGTTTAAAAAACATAAAATGAGAAGCCTGAAGCAGTTGTGTTTCTCCAGGATTTTTTTTTAAAGAGCATTTCATTTATAAAGTCCAGATTTTAGTATCTTACACAGCCACAAGACGACTAGGCCTACCTCAAACTGATCAAAATGGAATTTTTCCATTGGGTTCAGTGTTCAGTTGACTATCCAAACATCTGTTCTGTGGTTCGTTCAACCTTATATGTCAATATGATGTTAATCTCCTTTATACACAAAAGCTGAAGCAGTGCCAATGATTTAACTTCCTAGGAAGATGGAAGATCCTTTCTCAAGCTGTAAATCCTTCTGGTCTATATCCAAAGTGAAAAATGTAAATCACCAGAGTGGAAACATGGCAAAAATAATTTTCTGTCTAAACAAGGGCAGTCTTAACTTTGGAAATTAATCAGGCCCTTTCTTAGAAACACCTTTAATGACAATGAAGATGAATCTCCCAGAAAATTACTTGGGAAATTAATCAGCCTCTTTCTTACACATTTTTTCCAGCAATTTTCTGGGAGATTTGTCTCTGTTGCCATTGAAGGTGTTTCTAAGTCAGGAAAAATCTCTTCTTCAAGAACAGAGCCAGCAAAAGCATTTTTTAATGTACAGCAAGCTTTCTTTCTCTGTGCTATTTTCTAAATAATCCTATTCCTCCCTTTCCCTGAAACCAAACTGTTAGTCTACGCAGAGGTAGACCTAGAGACAGGGTAGGGGCAAGGGGCTACCACTCCTACCCACAGCAGCACTGCCAAAAGCGGCACTTGGTCCCACTCAGGAATCAGCCACTTGCACCTAGACCCTGTCCTGCATGTATGAGTCTTGCACTAAGTTTGTTAAAAAGATGAAGAGCCAAATAAGAACAATCTAATCTTAATATCTTTATTCAGAAGCTTAAAAATGTATCATTCGCTTTCAAATTTATTAAAGTTTCCTTTGGGCATCTGCAGCCATTTGCTTTTTACTACTCTTTTGTATGTTTTATGGGCTCCTTACTCTACAGTGCAACTCATAATACATGATCAAGTTTAACAGTCCATGCCCCTGCCTTGCTTCCTCATTCCCTGAAATTTTCTCCAATAAAACAAACTAGGAAAATCCCAACTTCCATAGAATCATAGATTATCCTGAGTTGGAAGGGACCCACAAGGATCATCGAGTCCAATTCCTGGCTCCACACAGGACTACCTAAAAATCAAACCATATGTGTGAGAGCATTGTCCAAATGCTTCTTGAACTCCAGCAGGCTCAGTGCCATGACCACTTCCCTGGGGAGCCTGTTCCAGTGCCCGACCACCCTCTCAGTGAAGAACCTTTTCCTAACACCCAGCCTGAACCTCCCCTGTCACAGCTCCATGCCGTTCCCTCAGGTCCTGTCGCTGTCACCAGAGAGAAGAGATCAGCGCCTGCGCCTCCGCTCCCCTCATGAGGAAGCTGTAGGCCGCCATGAGGCCTCCCCTCAGTCTCCTTTTCTCTGGGCTGAACAAAGAAAGTGACCTCAGTTGCTCCTCATACATCTTGCCCTCTAGACCCTTCACCATCTTTGTAGCCCTCCTTTGGACATTGTCTCATAGTTTTATGTCCTGATAGTGTGGTGCCCAAAACTGCTCACAGTACTCGAGGTGAGGCCGCACCAGTGCAGAGCAGAGTGGGACAATCCCTTCCCTTGACTGGCTAGCAATGGTGTGCTCGATGCACCCCAGGATATGGTTGGCCCTTTTGGCTGCCAGGGCACACTGTTGTCTCATATTCAACTTGCCGTTGACCAGAACCCCTAGATCCCTTTCCGTGGGGCTGCCCTCCAGCCTCTCATCCCCCAGTCTGTACATATAGACGGAGTTGCCCCATCCCAGGTGCAGAATCTGGCACTTGCTCTTGTTAAACTTCATGCGGTTGGGGATTGCCCAGCTCTCTAATTTGTCAAGATCTCTCTGCAAGGCCTCTCTGCCCTCAAGGGAGTCAACAGCTCCTCCTAGTTTAGTATCTGCAAACTTTGTACACTTTCAAGTCCTGCATCCAGATCATTTATAAAAATATTGAATAGAACTGGCCCCAAGATGGATCCCTGGGGAACCCCACTAGTGACTGGCTGCCAGTCTGATGTAACCCCATTTGCTATAACCCTTTGAGCCTGGCCTGTTAGCCAGTTGTTCACCCATCATGTTATGTACTTGTCTAGCTGTATGCTGGACATTTTGTCCAGAAGGATACTGGGAGAGATAGTATCAAAAGGTTTGCTAAAATCCAAAAAGATCACATCTACTGGTTTCCATTGGCCAACTAGGTGGGTAACCTTGTCATAAAAGGAAATTAAGTTAGTTAAACAGGACTTTTCCGTTGTGAACCCATGTTGGCTGTGACCAATGACTGCAATGCCTTTCAAGCGTTTTTCAATAACTCCCTGGATAATCTTCTCCATAATTTTACCAGGCACTAAAGTGAGACTGACAGACCTGTAATTATCGGGGTCTTCTTTCTTTCCCTTCTTGAAAACTGGGACAACATTTGCCAGTTTCCAGTCAACTAGGACCTCTCCAGATTCCCAAGACCATTGAAAAACAATTGAGAGATGTCTCATGATGACATCAGCCAGCTCTTTGAGTACCCTGGAACGAATCCCATCAGGCCCCATAGACTCATATGCATCAAGCTGGAGCAGCAAATCCCACACAAGTTCAGATTTGGCTGGGAGTTTATTGTTCCTGAAGTCACGGTCCTCCAACTCAGGGCTTCAGGGGTCCCAGGGCTCATCATTGGTGTTAAAGATAGAGGCAAAGAAGGCATCAAACATATCTGCTTTGTTTATGTCCCTATTTGTGAGGTGGCCATCCTCATCAAGTAATGGACCAATGTTATCTCTGGTCCTGCTTTTGCTGTTAACATATTTAAAAAAGCCCTTTTTATTGTCCCCCATAGTACTGGCCAGCTTCAACTCTAATTGAGCTTTGGCAGCACAAATTATCTCCCCACAATGACGAACAGCATCTTTGTAGTCCTTCCATGTCCAACCTTGCTCCCAGTGCCCATACACTTTCCTTTTCCACCTAAGCTCTAGAATAAGATCCCTGCTTAGCCAAGCCAGCCTTCTGCCCTGTTTGCTTGACTTCCGACATTTTGGGATTGCCTGCACCTGTGCTCTTACGAAGTGGTACTTAAAAAGTGACCAGCACACATGGATCCCAATATCTTCAAAAGCAGTTTCCCAGGGGACCTTACTAACTAGTTCCCTGAGCAGCCTGAAGTCTGCTCTCCCCATAACCAGGGTCAAAGCTTTGCTGTTAGTTTTCCTCCTATCACCAAAAAGATTTTAAACTTGACTGCTTCCTGGTCACTGTGGCCAAGATGGCTGCCAGTCACCACTTCACCCACAAGACTTTCTCTGTTTACAAGCAATAAGTGCATCAGGTTACTTTTCCTAGTCAGCTCCCTTACTACCTGTACCAAGAAGTTATCATCAACGTGCTTTAGGAATTTCCTGGACTTGTTTGTATCAGCTGTGTGGTGTTCCCAGTTAACATCTGACAAGTTGAAGTCACCCATAAGGACAAGGGCAGCTGATCTAGAGATATCCCTTAATTCCTTAAAGAAGAATTCATTGGTGTCATCATTCTGGCTTGGTGACCTATAGTAGACTTCCATGATGACATCCACTTTATTTGCCTTTCCCTTAACCCTTACCCAGAGGTTCTCAACTGTGGTATTGCCAACTACAAGTTCCATACAGCCCAGCCCCTCCACTACCTACAGTGCCACCCCCATCGCCCTGTCTATCCCTTCTGAAGAGCCCATAATGATCCATCACAGCACACCAGTCACAGGACTCTTCCCACCACGTCTCACTTACACCAATGATGTTGTAGCTCTGGGACTGGGCCAAGGCTTCTAGCTCCTCTTGCTTGTTTCTCATGCTGCATGCATTGGTGTAGAAACATTTCAAATGTGCTCTAGGGTACCCAGCACCTCACGGAGAAGACTGAAGGACCTTGCTAGCACACAGTCTCTCAGATTTTGGTATCTTCCCATAGCTTATCACTGGCAAGGCTGTTTTTATCCCTTACTCCCTTAAAATCTAGTTTAAAGCTCTTTCGATCAGCCCTGCTAACTCATGCACAAAAATCTTTTTCCCACTCTGAGAAAGGTGCATCCTTTCAGGCACCAGCAGGCCTGGTGTTGCGTAGACCACCCCATGATCAAAGAAAACCAAAATTCTGCTGGTGACACCAGTCTTGGAATCACATATTGATCAGCTGGGTCTGCCTGTTTCTTCCAATATTGTTCCCTGCTACTGGAAGGATAGAGGAAAGCAGAACTTGTGCTCCTGATCCTTTAACCAATTGTCTCGAGGCAATCTTTCGATCACCCTTGGACTTCTTTTCACTACTTCATCTCTGCCTACATGAAAAAAACAAAAATGGATAATAATCTGAGGGCCATACCAGACTAGGGAGTTTTTGGGGAAAATGGGGTTCCTCAGGCAAGCCAAAATGAAGGAAGCATGGCAGCATCTGAACAGCAGAGGCTCAGAAGCAAAGGTAGAGGAGAGGAATGGAGGAAGAAGCAGAGAGAGAGGGAGAGGTGTGAGCAGCAGGGCAAGGTGAGAGTGCAGTGAAGATGTGGATGCAGAGGAAGGGAATGTGGGGAGCACATGATGCCATAAAGCAACAGTTTCTGCAGAAGGGCTCACAAGTCTGGAAGGGCAAGCTGAAGTGACAGAGGAAGTGGGACTGTAAGCAAAAAAGTTTGGAAATTGCTGCCAAAAAGTAATTAAATTTTAGGAACAGGAAAGCAGCCCCTGCTCTGATTCATTCTGCAAACCTTGTCAGGTCCATAAATTCTGGCAGCAGATGCTTTAGGGGAAGGTGTAGGAGCTGTAACTGGGTGATGCGGTAAATGCAGCTGTGCTCAGGTTGGGAGAAACAGCTGGAGTGCATTGCCCTGGTAGCCACAGGTGGTCAGAAACACTGCACATGTGCCAGAGTCAATTTGGGGCTCAGAAAGCTCCCTTAGCTCCTGCATAGGAAATGATCATCTCGGGAGGGTAAGCCACTTCAGTGTCACGAGTTACCCTGGCACCTTACTGTTAGAGACTGGCATGAGTTTTGGAGAAAATTTAACATCTTTCTTGGACACTGTTTTCAGTATACATGCTATCTGGAAATGTACACTATCCGCATCTATGCCCCATGTGGCTTTTTGAATCTTACATCTCAGTTAAAAAGAGTTCCCATGGCAATGAATGGTCTAATAATAAGTCTGTCCAAAAAAAATACTTCCATTTATCCATCTCAAATTTCTTGTCTTTTACATGTCAGTGACCTATTATTAGAAGAGAGAAAGAACTACCCACATCTTCTACCTAACATAAACAATCCAGATCTCCTTTGTACTTTCACAGCTGTAAAGTCGCAGAATAAATACAAGAGGAGAAGATTTACACAGGCATGAGCACAACAGGCTTTTGCAATAGCAGGAAGATCAGATGAATGTGACTTTTTCTCAGCAACTAATAGAACCACCCAAAATATAAAACTTGGTATTAATGAGAACTCCTACACAGTCATTTGCTAGGAGAGAAAAATAGCAGGATAGAGACTGGTCACAAGATCTGGCAATCTGTTGTGATCCACATTGTTAATGCAGAGGATGGAGAAAGCAAACAGTAGAGAGGGTTTTCTTGCATCTGCTTTTATGTAAGAATGTGGAAATGAAAGTGAACTGTACAAGTGTGACCATGATATGACTCTTAGAAAAAGCAGGAAGAGAAAACATCAAAATAAAGAGAATGGAGTTATGAAAGCATCCTCAAAATACTAAGAGATCTAGCAGGTAAGATCAGCACAGAAAACAAATGTAAGAGAGAAAAGACTGAGGGACGGTGGAGAGTACCTGAATGTTACAGTAGGGTCAAAAGCATGATCTATCGCAGTGAGAAGGAAGGCTAGAATGGAGTGTCAGAGGCAAACCTGGATAAATCATGAGCCTAAAAACAGATCTACATAGTTCTCATCTTTGTCAAGGAACTGGGGAATTACAAGGCAAACAGCTGTTCTTTATTTTACAGAAAAATGTTGGAATAAGTAATCAAAGAATTGTGGGCATCTGGAAGATAACAAGGAGATGAATGACACCCAAGATGGACCTGTCATGTCATACTAATATAATGTACTCACGATAGCAGGGCAACAGGTCTTGTTCATTGGGAAGAGGAAGTTGATGGCACATACCTTTATTTTATTAAGGCTTTCAGTATGCCTTGCATGACATTCTGATAAATAAGCATGGAAAAAAGGAATAGATAAACATTAGGAAGTACCATAACTGGTTGAAAACCTGTACTCAGAGAGTAGCGCTCAATAGCTCATTCTTAAAACAGCAGAAAGTATCTGCTGAGGTTCAGCAGTGTTTGTACCGTGTCCAGTGCTATTCTGGATTTTTAACAATTATTTGCATGCAAGAGCAGATGTATACTTTTTAATTATATGAATGACTAAACTGGGAGAAGCAGCAACAATAACAGAGGACAAGATGGCAATGTAGAATGATTTTGACAAATTGAAGAAATGGCTTGGAAGAAATAGGGTGCAACTGAAAAAGGATACATGAAAAGTGTTAATATTTAAATAGGAATAGCAAACTCCAGAAACATAGGAGGGGAATGACCAATTAATACAGGGTAATGCAGCTTGGGGGTCTAGTAGTCTGCAAATTCACTACTAGTCAACAATTCAGACACAAAATAGGCAAGAGCTGTATCACAATGCATAAAAACAAGCAGTCCATGAACTATGATCTGATTCTTTTGTTCTATGTGGTGTTGGTAAGGCTGAATTGGAGAACATGTCCCATTTTGGTCACAGTGATTCAAGAAGGATTTGTCCTCCAGGGGTTGCAATGAGAAGGGTTGGAGGAATGTGGTTTATTATGGAGGAGACTCCAGTGAGAGATGATGAGTCCTTAAATTTCTCATGATGAGTTCTTAAACATGTGTAAGTCACTAAACATAAAAATAATTCCTTAAGTATGCAACAGAAAAGTCATGGGAAAGGAATAAACTCTTCTCAGTGTCTGCTGGGGGTTAGATAAAGAGTAACACCAGGCATCACAGCAAAGAAGATGGGTTACTTGTCAGGAAAATTTCTGTGATAGTAAGGACTGTGCAGCTCTGGAGCAGGCTGACAAAGGGAGGCAGGGAAATCTCCATCACTGGAGCTTCTGAAAAATGAACCTGTCAAGATCTGTCAAGAATGACATGTATTTAACTAATCTTCCTCTACTTAGTTCTTTGAATCACTCATAATTTTATTACCTTACAGCCCCTCCTGATTTCCAAATCATTGATAAATATAGCGAATAACCTGGGTTCCAGGACAGGATCTTCTGTATTTCACCATTTTGTCATTACGAAAATAAACTTTTAGTCCTACCCATTGATTTCTGCCTCCTGCATAATGTTTGGCTCAGAACAGTGCTCTCTCACTTCTTCACTATTTAGCTGCTAGGTAAGACCTAACTAGATCTCTGCAGAAATCCAAACAACTTTTTCTGCTTCCAGATGTCTTGCTGCTCTAGTTTCAATGATAGTTTCAACCAATTTTGAGGTACAGATGTGAAAATTAGTGATCATCGCCAGATTTTTGCTCATGTGGGGGTTAATACCACATAAGCTTGCCCCTTGAAGTCCTCCAGCAGTCTTTCAGCCCATCAGCCTCCTTCAGGACTGGAGCACCTTCCCAGTCTTGGTTATATGATCTGAATGGAGCAACATACAACCTTTTCCGTTTGCTCCAATAGTTGTGGTATTTCCTCAGCAGCTTTGCCTCATCCTTAGGAACAGGACCAACACCTTCAGTGGTAAAGGCTTATACCAAAAGATAACTTCAGTTCTGAAAAATACTCTTGCCTTCCTTTAGTTGCTTCCTTCAGCCCCTGGTGCTCTCACAGCCCTGTGGAGTCTCTCCTCTGCCTACCATTTCTGATAGACTTAAGAAAACATCTTTTCATATTTACTCTTTTTTTAACTATATTCCTTTGAAGTCTATGTTGATCCTTCTGATTTCCTGCTAATTTATCACCTACCATAATTTATAATCCTCATAATTTATTGCCCTCAGTAGGGTCAGATTTCCAAATGCTGAAGGACTGGCTCAAATTACCTCTTAAATCTTGCCACTTGGCATTCCTCTGCCCCTGTCTGATTCACTTTTATTCAACCCCATGCATATCTTCTGACACTACATAACCGTGATTTGAGCAGGTGACTTTCTAGGGATTTTATTTTAAATTTAATTTTAAAGCCTTTTGAACTAACCTGTTCATCTTATTTTTTAACGCTTACCAGAGCCACGTAACTTTCTGGTGTTTTATTTGCCCTTCGTGAGTCTAATTATACGGTTGTCTCTAATTATTTAATGTTCAGCTACTGTCATTTTCTTTGAATTAACTCCTATGTGTTAATTAAGACTGAATCAGGAATAGCTTTCCCTCTGATGTGCAAGTTCTTGGCCTAGTTACACCAAGAGCCAACATTTATATCTGAGAATCTGTGTCTTCAGGACTGGTGCCAGCTGTCCAAGCTGCAGGTAGGCTGCTGAGCTCCACTACCATTGCCGTTTTCCTCCTGCTGCTGTCATCTCACTTGATACTCACTGTCCTTCCTCTTATCTGGAGACACGTAGCTGAGCCATGATTTTGCTATCAACCCAGCAATGCCATTTTTCTCTGTGCTCATGATGATGTTACAAGCTGTCCCTTTCTTTCCAAAGGTTATGCATGTCTGGGTTTTGCTCAGGTTGGCAATTTGTCAGTAACACCTATCAAGTTGTGTCTGCATTGCCCACAACTGTTAATTCCCCTCCCGTCCCTTGGTGTGCCACTGGGCAGGAGGAGACCCCTGCAAGGGGTATGAGGACCTCTGTGGTGGGGTCCAGCCCCTGGCCAGAGGGGTGAGGAAGGACAAACAGCTCCACTTGCAGCTTCTCACTTGGCCAACAAAGAGTCCTTCAGAGAAAAAGTGTACTGCTGCCTGTGGTGCTAAGGCTGCTGGGGTTGATGTGCCTCTGTTTCAGTCCTGAGCAGATGATCTGCCTCGTTAAGGGGAGAATACAGGTGACTATTTATATGCTTCTTTTGAAGCATTCTCATTTGGGGAGTTAATCTCATTAAATGCATCTGCAGCAGCCCGGGCAGTCTCAAACATCTGTTCAATAGGCTGCTGTAATGCAACAGTCCCTTCTCCTGCCCAGCTGCCACCACCATGGCCCGAAAGCCATGCATTGTCCATTATGTGCTGTCGGCGACGCTTGTCCATCTGTCCTTGGCGGGAACATCTTGCACAATGCTCAGCACTAATCAGGAGGATGTGCCGGGTGCATGGACACATAAACCCTCCTGGCATCAGGTTACATGTTGCACAGCTGTTTAAATTGTTGGGAGGTTTTCCCTTGGTGGTTATTTTATTTGGTTTATATGGTGTGAAGGGAGCATTATTCTTGAAGAGACTTAAAGATCTTGGCCTGGCTTGTCTGTGGTCTTTAAAGACCCCATGATGCTTTTTGCAAGAGCTGGAGAATGAATCTTGTGCTGCTTAAATTTCAAAAGAGAGAATTATATTTTGCTTTTCTGTCCTTTCTCTCTCGATGCTCTGCTCTGTAGATTCAGGAATTATTAATCCGTTTATGGCATTTTAAATGTACACTGTGTGTGGCACTGTGAATGGCAATCTGAGGGGTCAAATTTGAAGCAAAATCAAATCCTGAACAGTTCACGTGGCTGGGGAAAGATCATGGCAACAGGCAAGAGCAGCACTGGCAGATAACATATGAGCATTGTGAATATCAAGTAAGGAAGGACATCAAGTTAAAGTGCTGTTACATACATAAAATATTCTTTAATTCCAATATGATTTTCAAAATACTTTTTATTTTTAAAAATGAACATATTCTTCAAAAACCTATTTATTTGACATCATCATGGAGTTCAGGGGATAGCAGGCCTAGCGTCTGATGTAAATAGAGAGTACCGTGACTAGATGTCATAGAACAACTCAACTTATGTCAGTGTAAATGAAAGCAGAGTTCGACCCACAGCAGCACACACGTGGCAGGGGATGTTAGTTGGGTGAGTGTCTCACACTCTGATTCCTTCTGAACATAAGAAACAAATGAATGCCAAACTCACAGGAATAATTCGGCTTTGTGTAACAGGTACATAATAGCCATTACATAAAAGGTGATGAAATGACGGGAAATGAAATGGAAAGAGTTATTCGAGAATTCACAAACAAAAGCGAGCAATGAGAAAGAAATAGCCTCAAAGACAGGATTTTAAAACCCATGATTAATTTCTAATACCTAGAACATGCCTAAAAGCTTTCTACAGTAAATAACAACTGTAACTCAATTACCAAGCGTAGAAAGGCTATCAACACTACAGACCATGTCTGTCCCTAAAATGGGCTTTCTGCCACAAGTGGTGGTACCTTTCAGGCCAGAAAGCCTCCATTTGCTGTCTATACCGGCCCTAACACCTACATCGTGCCCGGAATGGCACATCTCAGAGGATGCTTTCTGCAGGCGTGCAAGCCCACCAGCCACGAGCCACCCGCCACCCACCTCTCCTGCCCTGGCCCCTGATGCTCAGCCACACGGTCCCCTGGATGGCCCCCTCCCCGCTGCCTCCGTAAAGCGCTCCTCCAGCAAGGAGCCTGAAATGCAAACCGCATTCTCTCTGCTTCAGGAGAGACAGCTGTAGGACCAGGGAGGTGGATTGCCAGAAATGTTACTGCTTCATGTCTAGTAAGCGATACATGGATTTTATTATTTGCCTTAAATCATAACCCTTCTGCTAGCTTTCAGAGCTGATGCAATCTGAGATAGCCAGTATATTAGATAATAGTGTCATGGGGAAATATATGGCTTCCTGAAGTTCAAACTGCCAAATCACACCCAATCGCTATTGTTCAAAAATTGCATGAGTGTTATAGCTGTAACAGCTGACACGGAGAAGATATGTTGAAGTGCCATACTCAAATATCATCAAGTATTAGTAATCACACAGTAAGGCCATTCTGATTTAACAGAAGCTGGAATTAAGTTCGGAGTTGGATATCCATATTTCTCTTTGATTTAACATGGGCCATGACATATGTCATTAGCTTCTTCTCTTCCAGACTGCAGAGAAAGCCTTCAATCTAGTCAGGGGATTAAAAATCTGAACTGATGCCGCCACAGAAAAAACAGAAGCTTTTAAGTGCAGAAGCCTATACTTGGGCATGGTTTTCAGGCTAAAGTCTGTTATTTATCTGTAACCTAAATGCACAAGAGAAAGAATTATTCAAATACATGTCATACGGACACATATGACACACAGGAATGACACACAGGGGCCATGTGGCTTGCAGTGGCTGACACAGGAACGGGGAAGGGAGCTCTGCATGCAGCTTCAAGACCGCATTTTCCTGCAGGCACCAGGCGATGTGTTGAGAAACAAATAAAGATACGATTGTTCCCAACTTCTGCTTCGTAATTCCAACTTCCTGATGCGCACATCTGACGTGCAGTGAGAGGTACATAACTTGCTGGCACGTAACAGAGGGGAGCAGGGTTTGCAGCAGTCTCCAGAGGAGCTGATTTGTCTAATAGGAGGGCAATTCCAAGCAGCGCAAAGGAGAAAAAGTATCCGTTCCCAAGGACTAGAGAGGAAATGAGGGATTATTCCAATGTTTAGGAAACTTCCTTAGTTCACTGGAAAGATTTCACAACTATAAACCCGACACCTTCTTTGAGTCTTGCAGAGCTCACGAGCCTTTCCCCCTGACATGCGGGCCAACTCGTGCCTCCTCTGTGCAGAACCAGTCTGGGGGCGAGGGGGCTGCCCCGGCAGCACGCAGGGCCGGGGGTGAGCAAGGCACCACAAAATTTAATGTCCCAGCACTGCCTGACGCACTCAGCGACAGTGGCCTCCGTGCTAAAATCAGCACTGAAATTTTCATGTAACATGCCATTCACTCCCTTCTCCCCCAGACGGGGTGATTTAAAGTGATCAGGTTGCTCCCTGTTAGAGCCAGGCGTTGCCCACAGCCCCGTACCCCAGCCTGCAAAAGCACAGGAGAACTAATCCCCCATCACCTTCCTCTTTGCAGGAGAGGTCTGATCCTGGGCTAAACATGCTGGACACATGCCTTGCCACAATTAAAATAAAACAAAGCACACTTTGGATACTTCTCAGCAGACTTCTCTCCAGCTTTCTTCTAGCAATTAAAACACTGATGACTCCGCTGGTGTTTTCTGCAGGAGTTAAAAGACAGCCTTTGAAACAGACTCAGGCTTTGCAATCAGTCTTTCCAATCTTTATATCATTCGATTTTGTGAAATGCATTTTCAAGTAAATGGTAAATACTATTAATTTTCATTTTCTCATGAGCACTGCAGGCAGACACAGCTGAATGTTTGTAACCTTTCCATTGTACACAAACCAGAGATTATTAAAACCTTATTATCATACATTTTGAAAAGCGCAGTTAATTTCTCCATCTTCCAAAAACTGAACCATTTACCCACAGCTGCTTTTAACAAAACCTGATTTGTGCACTTCACTGCATTTGAAAAAAAAAATGTTTTCTCCAAATGAATATAAATGAAATGTAACTGTGAGCAGAAAATGTGCACTCGCATGTCCCTTCTCTCCTACAGACACACAGACACACACATACACACACAGAACTAGGAAACTGTCTGAGGAGACAAATTTCTGTAATATACTTTTATTTGCATTTCCTTGAGACTGAGAATCATAAAAATGTGAATGCTGGCAGAAATTCTATAAACTTTTTGTACAAGAAAAATTAACTTTAATATTACAGTACCCCCCAATATACTTATACCGTGAATGCTAAAAATATTACGTATTGTTTTTCATACCCTGTTCTTTGTGATCAAAGAGAATAGCTAAGCTCCGTAATTTTGAGATACAATACTGGAAACATTTGGATATCTGCTGCCGGTTATACCAGCACTAATATAAAATAATTCTATTATGTGCAGTTGTTTCATATTTGCTCCCTAATGCGGCCATTAATTTTACCATCAAGGAAGCTTACTGTCTGACCAAAATTTAATTTATATTAGCACAGCATTTACTGCACAAGGCTGTACATCAGCACAAGGGGATAAAACAATGAATGCCACACAGCAGAGGACTGGGAAGAGCACATATGATCAAATAATTTGGGATCAAAAGGTGTCCAAACAACTAACAGCAAAAATCATTCTATATCCCAAGGTTTCTTTATCCGATTGAAAGGAATACTCTCGATGTGATTTTACGCAGCAAAAGACTCTCCCAGACTATTGCAAAACTCCCTGGCAGAGCTGGCTGCTGCGCCTTCGCAGCCTCAGCACAGGGGCAGCAGCACCAGAGAGGATGGACCCGGCCCCCCCGGGGTGAGGGTCCGCACATGCTGCTGGTGGGAATCGCTGCCCGCTGCTCTGCAGGACGCTGCCTGTCCTGGGACGTCCTTAGGGCTTCCAGCCTTGCAAAGTGACTTCACATCACTTCTCTTTTTCCCTGCAAAACTCTCCTTTCCTACATGGAGAGAATCACATGCTCACACTTGATTCAGTCCATCACATTTCGCACCCTCAGAATTTCCATTTGGCTGTGGCTTGAGGTGAAATCAAAATGTGAAGTAATGCTCCCCACCCACAAATTGGGTCTAAATTTGTTTGGTTCATAGATCAAGTCCTTGGACTTTAAAGACCCTGGATCACTGTGGCTAGAAATAAAGCTTGAAGCCCAGAAGAGCTGAGGCACGGACTGGGCTTTGCCCCTGCCGTGTTCAGCGATGGGCCCCAGGGACCGTGAATGAGCTCCTGGTCTCCACAGCTCAGGTGAAGCTGTCAGCAGGAGCAGCACCGCCAGGTTAGAGATGTCAGACGGGAGTACCTGACCAGCCCAGACCCACCTGCTGAGGGAAGAAACTCCCTTCAGCGCTGCTTGAGACAGTCGGAATGGTCAGAGGGCTTCACGGGGAAAAGCGAGTCGTGTTACTGAGCCCTCTCAGCCCGGGCTTGGCTGACCTGATAACCTGCAGGGAGCATTACAGTACAGAGATTTTTACTATGGTGGCTATCGTCTGGTGGGCCCCTGGGCTACTTCTGCCAAGCCTGCTTTCCAAGTGCTGGCAGTGGTGGTGTCGAGCCTGCCAGGAGGCTGGGCAGCCCCTCGGCCACCCCGAAGTCCCTCGTCCTGCCCCCGGGCACTGCCCCGCCGGCTCCTGCAGGGAGGGCAACCAAAACCCTCAGAGCTTCGCTTGTCGTTTACTCCACCAATGGTTGGGTTCAAAATCTGTTGCTGTGTTTCGCAGCGTCTTTTGTAACCCCAGGATTAGACCTGGTGTGCAGTAACAGTGCCATAAATAAGGGATGACCAAAGGGCAGTTTTTCACTGCAAAAGCAAAAGCTTTTACTGACATAAATATATGTAAGGAAAGAAATCAAAACCATGAGAGATGTAACTACATCAGGAAGGCTTGTGTTTCTTAATGAATTCAGGCGTGCAATCTGGTTTGAAACCATTGAAAATTAAAGGTATTTAAATGCCCACCTCTTACAGATTTTAAAACACATTTGACACTTGCATACCGTTAAAGAGCTGGCCCTAGGATTATTTTGAGTCTGTTCTCGCCTTCATTTAAAGCCAACAGGATTGAAGTGCTGCTAAGGATTTCGCCTGAGCCTCTCTGCCTGATGGTGAAACTCTGCATGCATTTTTGGCATCAGCTGCCCCATATCTGGCCCTCTTGGAATGAAAACATTGTTAGTTTCACCATAGGGCTATCTACTTCCTTGGGTTGCCAAAAACTGAACAACGCTTACAGTCAGTACAAATGAGAAAGATGAAATCTTCAGGAACAGATGCAATCTCAATGCCAGCCGGTGATCTGAGCAAGCTTTGTGCCTGAATACCAGCACCCAGAGCGCACCAGGGGACGTGTTTGGTGCCACTCCTGGTCCGCCTGGCAGGGCATGTGCCCATGGGGAGAAGGGACAAAGTCTCCCTTCATGTCTCCACGTCTCCAGCAGGACTGTGGTATGTGAAACCCCACTGGGGGGCCACCCAAAGACACCCTGCGTGCCATGCAGCTGTGCTCGGGGTGCCCCACAGCAAGTGTGGGGCACGGCTCCATGCAGGACCACCACGAGCACCTCCCTGTTTGCTGGTACCCCTCCACTATCTGCTGGGGGCTGCTGCCTCCTCTGCACCCCATGGAGAAGGGCTGGGACTGGGGTTTGGGAAACGGGTTTATGGTACCTGACAAACTCCTCCAAACAAGCCCTGCACTTCTGTTGTGGCTTCACTCAGCAGGCAGCTCAGCACCACACAGCTATTCGCTCACTCACACCCAGTGGGAGGGGGGAGAGAATCGGGAAAGGTAAAACTTGTGGGTTGAGATAAACACAGTTGAATTTTAATAGGACAGAAAAGGAAGGGAAAATAATAATAATAATTAAAAAAGAAAGAATAGACAAAACAAGTGATGCACAATGCTCACCACCTGCTGACTGATGCCCAGCCAGCCCCCAAGCAGTGGCAGTCCCCCTCACCCCCAAGCCAACTCCCCAGGTTTAATTGTCCCGCATGACACCACATGGTACGGGACATCCCTTTGGCCAGTCTGGGTCAGCTGTCCCGGTTCTGTCCCCTCCCAGCTCCTTGTGCACACCCAGCCCTCTCGCTGGCAGGGCAGCATGGGAAGCTAAAAAGTCCTAGGCTCTGTGCAAGCACTGCTCTGCGACAACTAAAACATCGGTGTGTTATCAGCATTATATTTCTCCTAAATCTAAAACATGGCACCATACCGGCCACTAGGAAGAAAATTAACCCCATCTCAGCTGAAATGAGGACAGCTTTGGTGGAGACTGGTGCTAGAAATATGACCACACTGCTCCTTGCTGCTCTTTGTAATCCTGATTTAGGGCTGCAGCTGGATTCAGAGGCAGTTAAATACTTCTCATCATATCGTATGAGATGGGGATAGACTGTAAAGATGATCTTTGAATGAATACACATGGGAAGTTTACAGCATCAAGCACCTCTTTGTGCTTCTGGCATACAGACCTACTCCAGAGGGTAATCAGACGCACTGGAAAACGTGCAATTGTAAGAACCTCACTGACAAATGGACAGAGCTTGTAAACTGCAATGTATGGTGTGCAGTAGTGGAGGGAGCTTTGGCTGTTGTGAAATGGGTGGTGGATGCCTGAGCATCCCCGTGGGCACAGGGGGTTGGTGCCCTCGGAGCCCCGAAAAGGTCAGGCTTCCTGGGAGGGATGGGGCTGCTCCCGCTGCCTGCCAGGGCTCTGGGCAGGGCAGGACAAAGCCAGGATTGCAGCCAGGGCTTGCGAGAAGCATGTCTCTCCCACCTTTCCTGGGGAAAGAGGTAGCAGGGTTGCTCTGTGGCTGGGGGCAGGCTGCCACTGCAGGCTGCCACCTACTTTGCCTCGCTAGCGCCAGCTTTAAATACAGGAGTCTGCCTGGTGAAAGCATCAGTTTTTACCAACTTCCTAAAGGGAAAAAGTTTATTGCGATTTTGCATAACTGATGGTGTTATCTGAGAGTATAATTGTTGGGTGTAATAGGAAACATTCCTGTTCTCTGCACAGCCAGCAGGTTTTCGGAATGAATAAGGGATCCTTGTTCAAGCAGTTACCCCTGATGTGTTCCAGCTCCTTCCCTGAGACACAGCTCGCTGCATGCCATGCAAGCTTGGGACAACTGCGTCTCTCAAACACAGGGCACATTTCAAGGCTCCCTCAAAAATCAGAAAGCCCACAAGGCAGTGCTTGTGATCTTTCTTTCTTCCTTTCTTCCCTCCTTCCTTCCTTCCTTCCTCTCTTCCTTCCTTTCCTTCTTCCTTTACTTCTTCCTTTCCTTCCTTCCTTCTTTCTTTCTTTCTCTTTCTTTCTTTCTTTCTCTCTCTTTCTTTCTTTCTTTCTCTCTCTTTCTTTCTTTCTTTCTCTCTCTTTCTTTCTTTCTTTCTCTCTCTTTCTTTCTTTCTTTCTCTCTCTTTCTTTCTTTCTTTCTCTCTCTTTCTTTCTTTCTTTCTCTCTCTTTCTTTCTTTCTTTCTCTCTCTTTCTTTCTTTCTTTCTCTCTCTTTCTTTCTTTCTTTCTCTCTCTTTCTTTCTTTCTTTCTCTCTCTTTCTTTCTTTCTTTCTCTCTCTTTCTTTCTTTCTTTCTCTCTCTTTCTTTCTTTCTTTTTAAATCAGTATGGATTATTTACCAGGTTGTGGTGAGGGGCACCATTCAGAAAAGTCCAGAGACAACCCCACAGGAGTGAGCTACAAGCCTGTCAACGGTGGGCTTTTTGTCAAGAGACTCAGATGGTCCTTCAGGGGGTCCCTCTCTCAGCCCTTGCTCCTCCATGGGCACAACCGGAAGGTGGCACTTTGTTACCGTCATCCTGACGCTGAAACCAACCTGGTCTGGGTGAAAGCAGAGTCAGGGGTGAAGGCAAACAAAAAGGCAGTGGTGGAACATGAGAACAGGTCTACGCGCTAGCAAGCCCGGTGTGTGTTATGTTGCGTGCCTGTTCCAGCCTAAGTGTGTCAGATGAGCAGGTGCAGACAGACTCCAGCTCCTCTGCCAGTGCTGTGGGTGCAAGCCAGCTGGGGATCAATCCTGTGTTAGCACACCGCTGACCGCAACACACGAAGCTGGCGCGAGTGCAGCAGCGCGCTGTTGTGGTAGCATGGCTTTTGTACAAGAACTCACTTGCATCTGTTTGCACCTGACTGCAAAGATAAGCCCTTGGGGGGCCACTCCGTCAGGTGAATTTTGCTTTTCTAAGATTTCCTGCTCTCTTGTCTTTGTGTCCTGATGGCTTTTACAGAATTGCTGTGGATTTCCCTCCGCTGCCTGTGGCTGGGCTCACCTGTTTGTCATTTTTTCACAGGCTACCTTCTTTCTTAGTACCCTTGCAAAAATTAGGTGTGAGCAAGGATGTTCAGATTCTTGCTCGGTAGGGCTATCAAAACTATTGTGTCTCCTTCCTGGTGACAAGGAGGCACTCTGCCAAGTGTGTATGGGAACAGACAGTAAGTGCTATAAAAAGCCTTTGTGGACTGCAGCTTCACATCTTTGCTGTCATGTATAAACACCGTTCTAAATTATCAGCCGTGTAGGTGCTTGCAAAGTGGAAAGGCCTCTGGATGAGTGTTCTGGCTTTGCAAAGTTGCCACAGCCTACAACATACCCTTGGACAGAGGATAGAAAGGGTCAGCCGAGCAGGGAGTTTGCAGAATCTTCCTACTGGCTCTGCATTTATGTCTAGTTTGCTAAGGGAGCAGTCACTGCCTTTTCGTCATGTGTTGTCTCTGTCTCCTTTTAATTTCTCTTTATCAATAACATAGGAAATAAAGACTTAATTGTGCTGTGTTTACCATGCTTGGTACCTGTCTCAGTGAGTAAAGGTATGGATTTTGTAATTTGAGGATAAATATGTGGCAACTCAACTGCTGTGAACAATAGCAGACAGAAACATGAGAAACCTATAGGTGGGGGCTTGTGCATAAGAGAAGGGGAGGACAGGTTTTCTGGCTGTCAGTAATCAGAAACAGGAAGATTCTGTCTTCTTGGGCTACAAAACATGAAAATCTAAATGATGGAAAAACAGGAAAAAACCATGTATTTTTCAGACAGGGTGTCTACAACTTTCTGTGCATGCATATGCACACCCCTGTCAATAATACAATTTTACAAATCACTCCATCTGGTAATGCCTTCCTCCAAAAAGCGCACAGCAATGGCCTCAGGAAGCTCAGGACCTCAGCACGGCATCTTCTGGGTCTAGCAGGAGAGGTGGAGGCAGGCAGAGGGGATGGGGGCAGCCCCCGCTCCAGCCCCGGGCAGTGCATGCTGCCCAGGGCTGGGCAGGACACGTGGTCCCCGTGCCACCAGCCTTGCTCCAGCACCTTCAGCTGCCTCATGCAGGGGGCAGGAGGCCAGGGTGAGGCTTCCTGCGGCCATTCGCCCGCACCAGCTGAGATGTGGCACCGCGGCCCCCGTGCTGCACCTCTGTGACTCCCATGGTGTTGGCAGCTACGCTCACCTAGCACCAAGGGCTCAAAGCACAGCAAAAGCTTGAAACCACTGCCGAGGGTTTTATCCCTGAAGCCTCCTGTGAGATCAAGCTCTCATTCCAGACTCAAACCTTGTCAGATGTGAGCTGGCAACTACTCAAGTGGGCTTCAGGTCTGAAGCACTTCTTTTTCTCATTGACACCATTCAAATCTCTCTGGTTTTAGGCCAAGCTTGTTTAAAAAATATATATA
>VXAL01019620.1:11925-110098 GCA_013399475.1 Chauna torquata | reverse complement strand
AAAAAGCAGAGAGAGAAAGAAAATCGAGAAGATGGAAACGAGCCCTCGTTACGCAAACAGGCATGAGGTTGCCATTCGCTCTGCAGTTCTGGGTTCTTACGTGAGCCCAGCATGTTCCAGCAGCACCTTCGACCCAACTGTTATTTGATTAGGAAGCGTGAATTAAGTGGCTACGGCTTTAAAAGTAGACAACCAGACTAAACTATGGGATTTTAATTAAGGCACTTCCTTAGAGGAACAGCGAAGGGCGCTGGGAACGGGAGCTGCTAGCGGCCTAGCTCGCAGGCGGGAGCCAGCTCCCTGAAGGAGCGTGGGCTGGAGGAGCCCCGGGCCTGGCCCCTGCCCACCCGGGCGCTTTGCAGGCCGGCAGCGCAGGCCTGCTCGGTGCGCTGCCCGCTGCCCCGCCACACGGGCAGGCGTGCTGCGGGGAGGGAGTCCTGGCCACTCGGGCTGCTGTGCTTGCCAGCTTGCGCTATGCAGCGTAGGCAAGCCTGGTCTTGAGGGCGGCCCTATGGCAGCTCGCATGAGCCAGTGTAGATGTAACCGTGACAGCCCAGAAAGGTGCAGCAGTGCAGGCAGAAGTGTCCTCTGTAGCAGAAGCAAGGAGAACTGCTGGTGTGCACGAAGAGGACCTCTTTCAGCCACATGGTCCTAGAGGACTTCATGAATATCACAGTCAACATGAAGAAGAGTAAATAAAAAATTTTATCTGTGGTCTACAGGATAGTGTGTGCAGGTGCTTGGCTGTCAACCATGGCTAGGCAGAGGTGTTTGGAAAATAGCAAATTGTGCTAACAGGAGGTGAATAGATAGTCCTCTGACTCAACAGCAGTGCTTATGGGCAGTTGCTGCTTGGTGGGGAGGAGATGAGGACTGGAAGATTAGTGTAAAGGATGTTGGAAGCACATGTTGTTCCAGATACAGCAGAATGGAGGGTCTGCCACTTCCTCGGAGATGTGTTCTCTGTCCCTTCCTCCCCTTTGTCCCCTTGCCCACAGCAGATCTAGTTCCCTGCTTCAAGCTCCCAAGCCTATCACCTGCTACAAGACTTCGAATTCCTCCAGCATCTCCTGGATCTCTTGCTTCCCTCACACCCTTATCCCCTCTCTGTATCAACTCCTTTCAACATCCCTCAACAACCTGGGCAGAAAGCAGCACATACTATGCTATGTAAAGCTATGCTGGTTAGATCAGATGATTGCTCCACTTATATAGAAGCTTTCCTCTCACAAAAGGCAATGAATTGGGGTCTCTTTCCTTTCCACAGTAGCCTATTATCACAAGACTTGCAGAATCTTTGAGATTTCTACCTCACTGTTAAGCATGATGGAAATTAGTCAACTTCGTCAAATCTGCTGACAGACATCTAGGTACAGCACAGTTGCACAAATAAGATTATCTTAGGAAATCAGTCTACAAAAGAGCTCACTTAAAATGAAATAAAATAAAGAGCTTGGTTTTGTTTGTAAAGAATTTGCAGTCTGGAACTTGTGATTTTCTGCAGGGAAGACTTTGATAAAGGTTTGAATTCCAATCAGGGGTGCAGGCAGAATGAGAAAGAATTAGTCTCCTCTTTTAACTGATTGGAAAAATCAAACTGGCTAGCCCAGCAGATTTGTACAAGTAAACAGTTTTCACAACTGTACTCAAATAATAATGATACAATCCACCTCTATAGTATGCATCAGTCAAGGATCTCGAACTGTGTTACAGATCATTGGGCACTCCTACATGCACATAAAATGCACCATCTTTTGAGAGACATGCAATAGCTGTTTTGCACAAGAGCTGGCAGGAAACATGGAAGACATCCGTATTATGTGTTCCCTAAATGGGGATTGATCAATGTGGTAAGGGTAATGTGTTGTACAGTCACTAAGTCAAGAGAAAGTTTTGGGACATGGCTGTTACACTCTGTGGGTTGCCCCTCTTGACCTAGCAAGATACGCCTACACATCATTTAGACTGCGTACAGCGCAATCCCGTGGCGCCCATGAGGATTTGGCAATGTCATGTCACCAGATGGCAGAATTGAGGACTGAAAGCCAAGAGTTGTTGGTGGTGACCAAAAGTTTGTCTCCCAGGATGGCTTTTTCATCACCCATGGGACATGAGTCACTGATGTCAGTGCAGTTCTCATAGAATGAGTGATAAATTACCAATGCTGTCACCGAGGTCAGTACAATTAACTTTCTTGCTGCTTGCTTCAGAAATGAGCCCAAGGGTTGTCTCGAGCCTTCTCTCACTTAAAATCTCATTGGCTTAAGTCTAAACCAGATCAAAACCTGGAGAGTCCTGGAGGGCAGATCTTCCTGCATCCTTAGGAAACAGCTACTGAAAGAAGCTGGAAGCACAGTAGCAGGCAGCCGCCTGATTTTCAACAGTCCAGGCTCATCCTTGCTCCAAGTGGTCATATCTCATGACCTCAGTGTGTGACTCTCTCTCACAGCTACCCTCTGTCTCATGCTGCCCTGCTCAGAGACCCCTCGCACACGCCTGATGTGGGGCTACAGTTCTGCCCAGCTTGGACCCACACCAGGGCTGGATGCAGCCTCCTCCTTGTGCACTCAACAGCTGTACAGCTCCTTTGGTGGTAGTGAAAGAGGTTATGGGCAGTATTCATCAGCATACTTTTCCAAAAAATGAGCACAGGACTCTTTGTATACTTTTGGGTTAAACTACCAGTCTTCTACTTTGATCATGCTTTTGCAAGGGAATTGTGCTGTTATTCTTCAGGAAAGCTTCCAGTAATAGCTTAATTTCATACTCATGACTGGCACTTGAATGGCAGCCTCCACCACAAATTGCATTAGCTTTGCAAAATCCATTAAGCTTTTTGTCCACCAAAGGGCTTTATTTCTTTTTGTCGCTGGCACAGACATGTTGTTGATTGTCTTAACAGAGTTGTGATCTGTCTATACACCTTGCAGCATTCATACTTTGATAGGTGTGTTATTGCTATTATGTGGCACTCAGGTTTTTAGCTGTTTACTTTTAGCCTGGCAACTATAACTGGTTTCCAAACTGCTCTAAGCTCATAATACCCTTCCAAATTCTATCCTAATTAATAGTGCCATGTGTAAACCTCTGTATTATTCAAATAATATCTGCAGTTGCTACTCCAATGGCAGCTTGAGCACCCAGTGTTTGAATTGTTTGCAAGCGACCTGCTTTATTCTGTGTCCAGCTTGAACTGCTTGCACATGGCAATTGAAAGAGCTTCTGAGTGTCTCTGCCTGTCTGGGAAAGCTGGCCTTCAAAATTACAGTCCCCTATGCTGCAAGGCTGTTCATTAACACAGTTGCTAGTGCAATGAGAATGGAGCCCTCCGAGGTTAAAATGTGGGAACAAGAATGTCTGAAATCTCCCTGTGCTCAAAAAAGGGTCCCCAGGGTCTGACTCCCACCCCTCCATTGCATTTCAGCTCTCTGATTCTCACTTGCACATGTTAAAGCTCAAGGCTGGGTTCCAGTCCCCAGTGAACAGCCAGCAACCGTGTGACGCAAGGACAAGGGGTGGGGGCAAGACTTGGAGACCACTCAGATATAATGGTGCAAACTGATACCTACAGCAAAGCCTCCTTACTGGGAAAACTAGAAGTGCTAAATGCAACCCTTGCTAGCAGACACTGTGGTGAGTTAGAGTCGCTTAGAAGGACACTGGCAAGGTGGCCTGGAGATGCTCACAGTCCTGTTCTTTTATTATGTGAAGAAAGGACATCAGCCTCTCTTTTAAAAGAGCAATAAATTAAATTAAAAACAGAAACAAAAACAAAAACAGAATCACAGTGACATAGCTAGTGATGCAAAGAAGTGAAAACTGTCAGCTCTGAGAAATGACTCTACTGCAGACAACCCATGGATGAAAGGCTGTCCTTGTAGATAAATTCTTTGATAGACTCCTGACACTCAGGCAAAGTGGCTTTTTCCACCACCCCCATTTTATACATCACTTTCATAGCATTCCTCCCTCCCCTCCCAGTCCGCTCTGCATTGTACTGAAAGTGGCTACATGTAAAGTGGACTTAGCATGAAGCTCTGGGGCTCTTTGGAATCACTACAGCAAATTACAAATGATGTGATCTGATGGTATGAAATGAGTAATCTCTGCAAACGGCATGGTGTACTAGCCTGTTTGCTGCATTAGTCAGACACACACTTCAGTTCAGCAAAGTGCTGCCAGAAATTCTGACCACACCCAGAAAGAAACATGAAAATATTCCTCGCAGGAAAACAGAAAGCTTATTTTAGTTAATTTTTCGAATGAGATGGTGGCCAGCTAACTGGATTTGACACAGAAAGAGAAAAAAGCAGTATAGCCCTCCTTCCTCACAAAGGAATTATAAATCATTCAAAGGGTTCTTTAATTACTGGGCCATTACAAAAATGCAGACAACTGCTGGATGTGCGTGAGCATGTACAAGTGTATGTGTGAATTTAGGGGTAAATGTGTCCATGTGCATAGATCTTATACAAGTGCATTGAATATCATTAATGTCCCCTTTGAGGGTTTCAGAATATAAGACTATAAAAAAAAAGCTCCCTGTTAGGTCAAACACAGGCCCAACCAGCCCAGTATCCTGACTCGGAGAGTTGCCAGTAACAGATGCTTTGGAAAGAATATAAGAAAGCAAGCAAATATAGAGTGATCCGAGACTTCCAATAGTCAGTTAGGGGCTGTGGGGACTTTCTTAAGCTGGAGGCTACATCTGGAGCCCAGTTTTTAATAGCCGCAGAGACGCATACTGCTCAGGTGGTCTATCTGCATGCCAGACAGCTTCACCTTGTGTCTGAAGACCAGCACTGGAGGAGACTGCACTCATCTGCTGCAGGAGGGCCTACCACCATGCTTCTCTGCCCCCACTTCTGAAGGAGCCCCCACTTTGGGCAGTATTCAGTCCTGGGTTTCTTCACTGAGACAGCCAACAGAAGTTATTATAATTAATTTAAATTGTGGTGATGGACTCCCTAATTCTGTTCAGAGAGGTTATTATACAGCTATTAGACTGCAACAAAATGTGGCCACTACTGATCTGGGCTGGTTTGAATTAATGACCCAGAAATGAATGGCTCTGTATCCTATTAAAAATCTGCCAAGCCATGCCAGATCCCATTACTTTGGTTTATTTGTAACTCGTCATGAAGGACCCAATGTAAATCCAGATCTGGAGTCAATCCAGAACAACTCCAAAAGGCAGTTCCACAATCTCTCTTGCATAGCAGAATGGCGTCTGGCTATTTTCACGTGGCATGTGACAGTGGGAAAATATTTATTTCCGTGGGTTTTTGTTACCTGGACACGTGTCAAAGGATGATGGTGGAAAGTGACTGGTAAGACGTGAAGAAGGACTTGGATGCCCACCTTCCAAAAGCCATCTGCTGCACCGGTACCACATTGCAACGTGTAAATACAAGAGAATTGTCCTAAATTTGTATCTCAGGATAGTGTGGCCTCCAGTCTGTACTTCACCGTCTCCAGCTGGCAGAAGAGTGCTGGGTTTGGCAGTGGTGGGGCAACAGGCCACGGCACGCGCTGTTGGGGATGGGTCCGGGCATGTTCTCCTGTCACTAGTGACTTGTGACCCTGGTGGTCAATTTGAGCCAGTGGGACCTTCCTGCTGGGACAGGGCCACCACTGCCAGGCTGGCGCAAGGTGACCTTCTCAGGGCATACTTCAATCCCACCCCACCGCCCGTGCCTGGCACCACGGAGCAGCTGTTGCTGCATGGCGTGAGACCTAGGTACCGGAGCAATAAGTTCAGGCTGTCGTGCTATTATCAGCAATGAAACAACAAGGGAATACAAATACTGGGAGCAAGTTGTGTTCGCTGGGGCCTGAGCTCCTCTGGGCAGCTGGTGCCACCACAGCCTGTAGGACAGCCCAGGTGTGCTAGCGTGGCGCTTGTAGAACGGCTAGTCTCCACATTGGCTTACTTCTGAAGACTGAAAGGTAGGGATAAGCATGCCCGTGGGTTGAGTCAATCTGCAAAACATTACCCTGTCCCTCCCTGTTGTTTGTGTGTGACGCAAAAGGCCTTTCAGAAGAGGAGAAGAGGAGACGAGGTGGTCTGAGAACCCCAGGCACCGCTCCTTGAGCGAGCAGCTGAGCAGGCACCACCCGTCCATCCCAGCACCGAACTGCAGCCCTTGATCCAGTCCAGGCTTTCTGCAGATCCCTACTGGAAGGAGGCCATTTTTCTTGAGTGTATTTCCAAGAAACAGTTGACAGGCTTGGCACAGCTATTCCTGGAAATGTTCAATAGGTCATCTTCTGGAAGAGAGTGCTGACTGATGGAATTGAGCAGATCTTGTTCTTCCCTCTGCGTGCCGCTTGCTGCCTCCATTGCCATGGCTTGTCATCTGCACCTACGCCATGCCCGGGACCACTCAGCACCGTGCCCCCACCACAGCCCTACCTCAGCATCTCCCCCTGGCTCAGAGGTGCGCCAGCCTCGCATGAAGAGCACCCTCCACCGCACAGGCCCGCAGGACTCGGCATACTTGGAGTCTGATTTCCTTTCTGGCAGCGCTGCCGTGGTTGTTCTGCGCTGCCAGAACAATTGCCGCATGGAGGCGGATGGCCCCAGACCGTAAATTGCAGCGCTGCCCGCTCGCAGACACGCGCCGGTGCAACGGCAACCCTGCACATGTACAGCCGCGCGTGCGCGCGCGCGCGCGCTGCCGCACCACCCTGTCCCTGCTTGTCCCGCGCTGTCGCGCCGAGCTGAGGCACACGCCGGAGACGGGCTGCAGCTTTTGCAGCGTGTCAGGGTTTGCCAGCAGTGAGAAAGCACAGGGTGAAGTCACGCTGTGAGAAAGTAGTTTAAGGTGAGGAATGCTGGCGAGGAAAAAAACCAAAGATCCGTGTTGGGTGGTTTCTTCAGCACTTCTCATGCCTTTAACCTGTTACTGGCAGTAATTACCCTGGCGAGATCTATTTCCTTTGCTGATTTTGGGGCGGACCCTGGCACCTCTTGCTAACGGAGGAAAAGGTCTTGGACAGTGATGGCAGCCCAGCCAGAGCCAGGGCCGGTCAGGATGCTCTCTGGCATTCCCGCATAACCGAGGGAGTGCCGCCAGCCAGGCTGACCCCACTGCACCAGAGGGGATGGGCTGCGAGCAGGGAGTCCTCCAGCCTGCCCAGCTAGAGGTCATCAGCCTCCACGCGTCGAAGGTGCCAGGGGTGCTGTTCCGAAAGGTTTAGCATGGCTGGGTTTAATTCTGGCCTAGATAGCACCTCACCATATTAAAGGGTCCTTGCTTCTGTACCAGCATGGCTCAGCAAGTACCTGCTGATACCACAAGCAGCAGCCACGCAATGCTCCCTGCCTCGGTCCCATGAGAGGAGCACAAGCAGTGGTTGCCTTTAACTACCTCGCCATGAGCAGGAGGTGGGTAAGGGCTGGGAGGGCCAGGCAAGCTGCATGGCTAGGTAGGATACGATGCAAAGAGCCTCCCTTGCCTCTGTGTTCAGACTGTGGCAATTGAGACGGTCTAATGCTGCCTTTGCCTGGTGTCCCATGAGCTTTCTCTTGCTCTTTCTGCTCTGCAGCCTCTGACTGCAGCTGTTCGCTAGTATTACTTTTAAATTATGTTCTACAGGTTCTGTGCTTTCCCCATTCAACTCTATCCACAAATAATTTAATCGTTCTCTGCCAGGAACTTAATTTCATCCATATCTATAAAAACATCAAGAAAAAACACACTTGGCTCAAACGGTTGCGCAAGCTGGCACCAGACCTGCTGGGTCCCACGGCAGAGGCTCAGTGAAGCCTTCCCTTTTCCCCTCTCACATCGTGGATACATTGCACTGTTGCTTGATCTACCCTGTTATTACCCCCTTCCTGATTCCCATTGGCCTGGAGCTCATCTTGTCTAGGCTGTGGGCTCCTAAAACTAGCTTAGCATATAACTGCAGAGTATGATAGTTCTTAATATAGAGCCATAAATTTTAAGACAGCAAAGATAAGGACTGGAAGGTACTCCTTGTACTGCCAATGCAAATACGGGTGAACTTGCAATGGACAATCAGTCTCTGCATCTCTGGGGCACACCCACTTCACACCTTCCCATGTGCTCTTAGATGTAAGACTTCCCCTTTTGAAAAATTCAAAGCAATTTGCAAGGAGAACGTACAATCACTGCCCTATTTTACCGGTGAGTGGAGAGAGGTGTGAAGAGGGGCTACACCGAGCTCACAGCTGATGGGGACCCCAGGCTATCGATTCCAAACAAATTCCCTAAAGGACCGTGGCACTTGAGGCTGTTCACCCCATTACAAACACAGGAAGCAGGCTAAACTGTGAAGTTTAGCCCCAAATGGGGACTTTCCCCAGAGCTGGGGGCAGGTATAAAATGATGGCTTCATTTTAGAGAAACTCTTTCAAAGAAAAAGGGAAAAAAGTTGTAACCCTTCTGAGTAAAGAACGGGAACGCGACTTTACTGTTCACGAGTAACCCTTTACCTCCAAAGCATGGGACTGGGGAACGCTTCTCCCATAGACATCCTCTTATGACTGGGTGCAGGTCAGGATGAGGGCTCCCGCCCCTCCTTCCCTTGCCCATACCACTGTGGGTCCTCTCAATCCTGAAGATAACCGCAGACACACAGGCACCATGGGCCTACTTCCATATTTCTCTATGTGAAGCTCACTGTGGGATGCACCTGCTCTGTTACACTGACAAAGCTGTTTCTCCAGATCTATGTCTTCTAGTCCTTTTCTGATGCCTTCATCAAAACGTTGAATCATCATTTGTTACTGAGTTAATTACCAGTTATGACCACTCAGCAAATATTTTAAAGATCTGACAGTGTGAAACACCCTGTCATGCGCCAGGTCTGCTGAAAAATGGCAGAATATAAGCTTGTTGTCATTGGAGCTGGTGGTGTAGGCAAGAGCACCTTGACAATACAGCTAATTCAGAATCACTTTGTGAATGAATATGACCCTACAATAGAGGATTCCTATAGGAAGCAAGTGGTAATCGATGGGGAAACCTGTGTCTTGGATATTCTTGATACAGCAGGTCAAGAAGAATATAGTGCAATGAGGGACCAATATATGAGAACAGGCGAAGGCTTCCTGTGTGTATTTGCTACAAACAATAAAAAATCTTTTGAAGATATTCACAATTATAGGGAACAAATAAAAAGAGTTGAAGACTGAAGATGTTCCGATGGTGCTAGTAGGAAACAAATGTGATTTGCCTTGCAGAACAGTAGATACAAAGAAGTATACAAGAAGTGTACAAGAAGAGCTCTTGAAAAAATATCTCAAAAATAAAAAAGGAATAATTCATAGTGACCCTTTTTGGGGTCCTTTCCTCCTAATGGGTGGACACACAGATAAATGTGCAAAAATCACTATATAACATTCATTCAATTCATTCATTCATTCATTCAGAAAAAGTTTCTTATAAGCATGTAATTTTCAGAAGGTCATGGATGCTGGCAAGACCAGCTGCTGTGCCTTCCCCAGGGGCCTGGGGCTCCTGCCCCAGCAGAAGGGAGGCTGTGGCTTCATGCTCCCCACAACTGGCCTGGGACTAGCGGTGGGAGGACCGCCTGGAAATAGTCTTTGCAGGACCATGTCAGGCTGGAGAACATGCCTTTCACCTATCTTCAAAGGACCACTTTCTTTAATGTGAGACTTGCCAAGTCTGCAGAAAATGCAATTTATGGGTAAATGCACATAGGTCAGGATGAGAGTGAGGAAGGGGTATAGAAGAAGGGGTCAAGCTGTGTTCTTTTGAGTAGCTACAGGAGAACTCATCCTTCTCTGGCTGACAAAGAAACCCTAACTTACAGTTTAGGACAGGATTCACATGTAAGCTGTATCTTTTAAATCATACAGTGTTTATTTATAAAATGTGCTGTCCTTCCCTAAACCTAAACTCCCTATAGCTCAGTGTCTTCTGATGGGTAGCTAAGAGTCAGTGTTGCTTTATCATTTTTCTTGGGAGCTGTTTTTTTTTTTTTTTTTTTTTTTTTTTTTTTCTTTCTTTCTTTCTTTTTTTTACAAGCTATTTAGAAATGTCTCTTCCATTTTACTTGCATATATATCTGTCCGCTGTCTGGCCAGCTTGTGACTGATAATCCTTAGTGACTCACAGATAAAACCTATTTAAAAAAAAACCTAAGCAGTGACGCACCAGATGTGCAGTGAAATTTTAAAAACATGCTATGACTTTTTAGGAATACATGCAATTAATATTAAACAGATGCCTGAAGTTTCCTGCACAGCTGTTTCTCTATTACGTGTCATGACTTTTAATGGCACTGAGGTGAGACATACAGACATGAGGAAATGCAAGACTATTCCAAATTCAAGCTTTTAAAATTCTAGCAACAAAGAGGAGAAGAAGAAAAAAAGAACTATCAAACCTCTCATGGCAAAAAACGGAACATTTTTGCTCCGGTGCTTCACAAAGCAGACAGTGAAGTATGTCTGCGAAGGTAACATATACTGCTTGGTAGTTTATCATCTTTGTTAGGCACCATCATCGTTATGGGCTTCCTCTGATATATTTATTTTTGAAGCAGAGATCCACTCTGTGTTTTTACATGGCTAAGACTAGAACTGAATTACAAGGCTGCGTTTTGTTCCAGAATCCCTCTTGCTGTGTGTGAGCTGTTTATACAAACCGAGTAGGTCTTTTTCCAGGGAAGCTTGTCTACCAAGTTTCAATTTCCTTTTATTGGATACACGAGCTATTTATTACCCCACGAAAGGCCTGCCTGAAACTCACGCTGTCAGGACCTCCACGGACCTCCATGGCGGGTGAGGTGGCAGCATTACTGCAGGGGCCGCCCGCGTCAGCAGCCAGAACCGTCGGGAGTGTTCAGTTCCTGCTGGAGCATGTTGTCTCCAAAGATCCAGACTTTGAGGTGGGATTCATTTAATCTGACATGAGGGATGGGGTTTGTCTCAATACATGTGCACACCTACAGCTGAGACAGGCATCAATTATAGTCACCGGGGTGGGAGTTCATCTCATCCTAGCAAAAACATATGGAAAAGTAGATGAATAGCACCCAAAAGGGGCCTGCTTCTCTCCCTTGACTAGAAAAGGACGTGTCATGGATCAGCTGCGATGTAAGTGTCTCTACGGTAGATGACTAAAGTTAGATTAATCCTTCCCTGGCTTTCTAATGTGAAATGGTTGGCCAAAGCAATTCATCTAAGTTCCCTCGATAGCCAGTGGAAAAGAGATCCCTCTAGAAGATGTCACCCACATCTATCTGGAAGGTGGGCTGAGCTGCCCACCAGTGGTGCCCATCTTTGTTCTGCTGGCTATGGGAGAAGTGTAGGCTACATGCCTCATCTTTAAATGGTGAAAGTCAGATAGGACGAAGCCAGGTCTCCATCTCGCAGGGTTACATTGCTTCAGGATCACACCCTCACCCATGACCTCAGGAAGGCCTCCGCTTGTCTTTTGGCTGGCATGACGCAAATGCACTGGTGCTTTCATGGTTCCTTGGATATCTTTCCAGGTTCCAGGGTTAAGCAATTAAAGTGACACAGGAAAGCTTCCGTATGATAAGCAGCTCCAACCCAAGAGATAGTCCTTACCTGGACCTGGGAGCAGTCCCTGCTCCCACCCACTGCCCTCCATCTCCAGGGGATCTCCTGCGGCCCCAGATTCCTCCAGCATCAGCTGCTGTCACTCCCCGTGTCCCTTTGGAGGCTCATTATAGTTCTGATATTTGCTCCCTCGCTATTCTTTGTGCCTTCTGTGGGGAGTCACAGCCAGTTTATCAGCTACCAGGAGCATGCTTTGTGGGCTGAAAAGCAATTTCCTTTTCTCCTCTTATTGCAGGAGCCTAAGAAGGGTTTGATTTATGCCATCAGTTTTAGATTTAAAAATCTTCAGCTTCACCTAGGTACATTTCCTGGATATCGGCAATGCTTAGTATAGTAAGCATTCAGTAATGCTTAACAGATGAGCAATTCCATTACGGCATATGATCATCTTCTATAAACTAGGCCTGAATTTTTCCTACCATGTTAGTTATAGCCACAGTTGAATGATGTCGTTCCTCTTTTCCTCCTCTTACCAAGCTTAGGTCCCCAGGAGTGTTCACAACAGCGAACGTGACAACTCTCTGCTGCTGCTTCTGATCAGCTGCACTTCTGGCTTACTTCTGTGCAGCACTCCTACTTTGTTGCTGAAATGGCCCTTAAAAACATAAGCATTTGCCAACATGCTCAAGTACAGGAGAACACAATGGCACTATTGGAGAAATGCTGGCTTTTTATTGAAAAACTCTGCTGCTTTCCAGGGGAAGTGGCATTCACAACTGCATGGATAACTCAGACTCAACAGGCCACACTCTTCATTGTCGGATTTCTGCTGGGCATACCAGAAGTACACAGCAGAGGCAGTTTCTCTGGCCATGCCTACATCGCTGCCCAGGTATGGGTGCTCCTGCCTGCTCCCGGGCATGTGAACAGTGCCTCCAGCTACCAGTTTCCATATTGTTATGACCAGCAAAGCCCAGGCTGCCTGCAGAGCTGGTGTGGCCTGGCAGCTGGCCACATTCAACTTCTCCCAGAGGACTTCTCTGCCTGGTACCATTGGGTGGTACCACCACAGGGTAGAGGGGACGTGGGAGCAAGCAGGCAGAAGGCACCATGCACGCCTTCACCCTCCAGGAGGGAGGTCTCTGCACAGGTGAGTGGTAGGAAGGCGCAAGATGGACTGAAATGTGCCACCATGGTTCACTGTGAGGGTCCGTGCAAGCCCAAACCAGGGGTGTCCACGGCAGGCACAGGCAGGCACGTTCACCAGAGGGGCACCCGGAGGGGCGAACAGGAGCACATGCCAACATGTCAAGTCCAGCACTCACCCATTCCTCTTCTCCCTGCTCAAGATGCTTATTTTTCTGACACTTAAGAGAACAACCTGCATTTCTAAGATGAGACACTTGAGAGAGGCTTTGAAGCAGCCAATGTTTCTGTTGACTTTTCATGTTGTTTCCCAAGGAACCAGCTATTTTGGGTGCGAGTTTCTCTGAGCCAGGCTGCACGTTGACTTGCAGTCCCACAGTGGAGCTGGGCGAGTCCCTCACAGCACTTACAGCAGCAGGGAGGTTTTGTCGTCCGACGGAGTCTGATCTTCCTGTGATGTCCTCCAGCTCCACCAGAGCCGGACCCAACGGCTTGGGGTTGGGCAGGAGGTTAAGCACATCCCCAGACTGGGGCCCAAAAGCCAGCAGCAGCCTTGCATGAGGCGGCCAGGGCAGCGCATGTCTGCGTGTCCCGACATTGTCCCAGTGCTCACGTCCCCTAACATGGTGGTGGTGATGGCTGCGTGCCCCCCACATGGCACTAGGTGGGTGACAGCCCTGGCCAGGAGCATTTGCTGTCGGCTGTGCCTGGCCGCGTGCCTGCTGGCACTCCTTTGGGATGACGGCTCTGCTTCAGTCAGTTGTGGTTGATCACCTCACCAGGATCCTTTGCCTCCTGGGATTAACTTTTGGAAATGGCAGCTGCGTGCCCTATCAGCAATGTCCCTTCTAGGAAAGCACACTAAACCTGGACCCAGCCTGTCAGCTGGCTTTCAGGGTGAAATCTGATGTGTCAGTTGTGTCTGCCTAGTGAAAAAAAAAAAAAAAGAAGAAGAAGAAAAAGAAAAATCCTACCTGCTGTGGCATCTGCTGAGGTCTGGGGGACATCTCCTGACCCGGGGTCTCGTGGCAGGGACAGGGAGGTGCTGGGAGCCAGCCCTCATCTCTGGAGCTCATTCCCTCCTCTCCCACTCCCTTTACTTTTGTCCCCCTGCTTCTTGTCCTTCCATGCTCACGCACACGTGTCTCTCTCCGCCCTGTTTGCTCTTCCCTCTGTCTTTAGCAGGAGCTCCAGGGCCTGACTCACCAGAGCCCCGAGCTGCCACCAAGGCAGGGCATCTGACAGCTTGTGACACAGAGCCTGGTCTGGGGCTGAAGTGAAAAAACATAGTTCTCAAATTTACAGCAAACTGCTCAGCCAGACTCAGGGCTTCACTTCCAGTTTGGCTTTCTTCACACAGCTGCCTTTGCTCTCACATGCTTCTGTGATGTGACTTTTGCTTCAGGTAGATAGCTACCGTCATTTTTTATCCAGAGTTCTGTGGGACCCAAAGACTTGGTGCTGCATGAGAAAACCCACGTCTGTCACAAGGAGAAAACCCTGTGCTCTGCCTCCTCAAGGTGCATGCCGACCTGTGCTGCTCTGCTGAGGCTCCTGTGCTGCACCCTGCTCACAGTGCGAGGGTGGCTTGCTCAGGCAGCAAACCCTGAATGTTTATGTAGTAAATAATCCAGGACTTGCTACAAGTTAGTCGGGCTCCTCTCATAGGAAGCCTGCATCCTTCTACAGGTTGCAGCCTGAAGTGATTTCTCAAAGTTTGCTAAGTCAGGACCAGCAATGGAGAAGAATATTTAATTATGGAGGCTCATTTTGCATGCAGACATCCGACCCGATGGCACAGAGAGCCCAGTGTGAGGCGAGTAAAATTCCATCAGAAGGCTTGATTTCCCAGGTCCATACGTGTCTGGTTTGTTAATGCTTTTTCTCAGAAGTCTTTATTATGGAGAACAGGGGTGTGTGCTGATCACATGCTGTTTCTTGGAACTTGCTGGGAGGTGCCGCACCGGGAGGTAGCTCGGGATGGGAATCTGAACAAAAGGCGTTGCTTAAGCATTTTGAAGAATAATCGAGCACTTGTTATGCAGCCTGCTTAATAACCTGAAAGAAGGATCCTTATCAGGAGGCTTCACATGTTCTAGTTATTCAGCTGCTTTCTTATTTAAATAAAGCCTAGCAGCGTGTCCATAAAAATAAAATTACCTCATAGAAGACGGTATCACTGAGGTTTGCCTGCTCAGCTCATTGAAAGATGTATATTTTCCTGTTAGTATGCCTTCCTATCATTTTTTACAGGGTTCTTGAGTGCCCATCAGGATTTCAAGCGCAGTGACGGGTCCGTATGCATCCAGCGCTGTTCCCGCCTAGGTACCACCAAGATGAATGGGGTCATCAGCTCATCCCTGCCGGCCTAAGCTGAGCAGGAGCATTTGTAGCTCATGGGGCTGTGTTGTATGAGCCAGGAAGCGTCGTGCTCTTGGCAAAGAAGGTATCGCTAAAAAATCAAAATGAACATCGACGGAGTGTTAAGAAGCTCCATGTGCCTGCTTCCTGGGGAACGGTGCTCAGCATGCGTGCGCGAAGAAACCGCTCTGGTTGTGAGGGTCACTGAATGGCTCCCTTAAATACAAGCCAAAGCTCACGGTGCAACGATGGAAGATTAGAGCCAATAACAATAACACAGAGAATGATTTAGATCTCAGTTATCAGCAAGATGCAGATGTCCCAGGTGCTAGAGGGGTTTCCATGTTTTTAAAGCCAGAAGGGCTAATTCCCAGGTCTGTGCCTGAGTCTCATGCCATGGGGCAGGCTGGCTTGCACCTGCCGAATGGCCAACGGCAAGGATCCTTACCATGGGCCAAAAAAAAAAAGGCATTGTTAATCAGGAAATAACCCTGACTCTGGGAATATACCCTGCAGTAGAAGCGTTGCCGATGGGATGTGTCCCAGCTGAGGTGCTGCCGTGCCTGGACCTGAGCGCACTGGTGGCCGTGGCTGCATCCTGCGGCAGCAGCCCCTGCACGCACCGGGAAGATGTGACAACGGCGGTGGCAAGGCGTGCTGGCTACTTTGCCCCCCCCAGGGAGCTCTGGGTCTAAGCCTTTGTCCCTCTTCTGGGCAGAGGGCCAGGCAAGGACTTGGCTCGTTCTGTTCTCTGTGCCCTTTTCTGCTCCTCTCTTCTTTTTGCTTTCTCGTGGCGCTGATTTTGAAGTGAATAGTAGCACTTGAGGCAGAGAAAAGAGAATCCCATAACACAGAATGCTTCCTACACCCACAAAAACCCTTTGCTTTTTATTGCCCCAAATTCATAAAGACTGCTTTTCAAAGGGAGGTAGTAAATGTACCACGCTTCAGCAGGTTCCAATTAGAGACAAAGCGCATTGAAGTCAATAAGAGACTTTTTGTCTCCTTGCTTTTGGGGCCTGGATCAGACATCCGTGTCAGAAATGGCATCTGCAGCATGTGCAGACATTTTAATGTAGTCACTGCTGCAGAAGTGCCAGGAGCCTTCCTGCGCCATCAGCTCTTCAGTAACTGCTCCGCTACGCTGATCGTTCAGCCCTCCCCAACAGCTTCAAGGGGAAATCACCAATTCATCTGTCTCACAACTAAAATGCCAGGTTCAGAAGTGAATTTTGCTAAAGCTTATACTTTTTTTTTTTTAATCTGGAAAGACATTTTGAAAGATTATTTCCATTTCCAGCAAATGTTCCTCTTTCTCAGGAAAGATACTTTATTCAGGTCAAAAAGTAAGCCAAATCACTGGGTTTATTTTTAGGTCTATTTATCAGGTGATAGAAAGGCACCTTGAAAGTCAAAATTCTTTTCATTTAGTGAAATCTGGACACTCATTGTAAATTCACAAAAAAATTCATCGTAAATACACAGACATTTTAGGAACTGCTTTTTCAGCTCTACTGCTGTGCCTTGAGATTAGTCTATGGTTATTGAGAATATGGAAGCTTATAAATAGATTAGCTCTCAGAGCTTGCTTTTATTTCCAGTAAGAAACAAAATTGGCAGCATGACCATACTTAGAATCATATCAGTGTGCCTTTTATATTCTTTGAATATAATATGACTTTGTTTATTTTTCCAGCCTTTAGCAAAACGTTTTATTCCATAGATCGATCGATGGCTGTTGTAACACATGACCCAAGATGGAAATTTCCCCTGCATCATCTGGGAGAAGCAGCTCAAAGATAACTGCATTTTAGTTTTCCTCTACACTCCAGACACTGTTTGGAGCAGCGTGAAGCCTCATTGACCCAGTTGTGCCCCAGGGAGGTCCCTCCTTTGTGGTAATCCACGTTGCTCTGTGCAGGCGGGAAGTAGTGCTCTTAGTCCTTTCCTATTGCTATGCTAAGAGTCCGCCTGTACTCGCAGAGTACAAAACAGCTTTTATAAAGCCTACTTACCACTTAAGAGAATTAAATGGGATCTCAACATCTCCTTATAGACCAAGGAGGAAACCAATGGCTGCTTTTTCTAAGGACTAGAAGTCAAGCCATCCATTTCTGCAGAAGGTCCAGCAGGGGCCACCTTTGCTTTCCCCTCTCAGGGCACCTAAACACTGCCACAAACAAGTATACAGCAATTGCACAATTTTCACTTGACAGACTTTTTCAGCTTCAGCTAAGAAACCCAAACGCACCAAAAGACACTTGTTGCTGGCCATACCTTGTCCCTGAGCCCCCGTCCCAGCCCGCAGCCGTGGCGGCCATGCACCTCACTGCCAGCCACGGGCAGCGGCCGAAGCGAGGTGACCGCTGCCAGGGGCTGTCCCCAGGGTCCGGCCCCGGGATGCGGTGGGCAGGGAGGAGCCCCTACACCAGCCCCACGCCTTCACCCAAGCTGCTGGCACGAGGGTGCGTGGCGAGGGGAGAGACGGGGCGCTCGCTGACGGGCTGCCCCCCTCCTGGACAATGAATGCTTGAGTCACAGGCTTGCCTGCGAGTGACATTTAAACAAACAACATTTGCTCCCAAATTAGCCAGAGAAGAATAAGCATTTTAAGATCTTTTGGCTGTCCTAAGAGAGAATAAGAGGCGTTGCTATACATCTGAAGAAATAAATTGTGTTAATTACATCCTTGTGTAAAATAAAGCATTACATACAGAAGAAAAATATTTTTAAATGGATGGAAAAATCCACTGGGTTAAAGGAAGACTACTGTCAAGTTAAATGTGTCCCTGTATTTGTGTGGTACAAAAACAAGCTTTAATAAAACTGAAGAGTCTAATAGGAACATTTCCATGAATTTAAAAATAACAGCAATGGAAACAGTCTCATAAAATAAGTAAACCTCTCCCTTCAATATTTGCAGCTCGAATATTACGGCATTAATTTAGGGCCTGGGAATGTGAAAGTAACTATAAATTATGAATTAAGTGCTTTGTTCTACAATACAAGAGACCAGGTTTCAAATTCCTTGTCTAGCCCTGGCTTTTGTCATTTCAGTGCCACTGCTGGCATGCAGAATTTAGCCCATTTAAAGATCAATTTAAAGACTATGGAGAAATTACCTGTTATGATAGTGACCCATCGAGTTTCCAGTGCTCCATACTAGATACCTGGAAGGATACCTGACTTGTTAGGAAGGCTTCTTTGGCATGAGACTTCATACCTTCTCCAAGCTGTTTTCCTAAAAATGCTCTAAATATACTAGTTATGGGTAATCTGACATTGGTCTTACAAAAGAAGGAAATCCAAAGTTCATCCAAGAAGAAAGTACCAGGGCCCTGCAAGCACACCCGTTACCCGCTTTACTGCCGGGACTGGTCATATTCCTGAGCACTGCATTCAGGCTGGGTTAACTGGGGACGGCTCCCTTGGCCACCAGTCTGTGTTCAGACCTGCTCCATGCTGGCTCAGGAGAAGATAAGGTACTTGCATTTATGTGATGGACAGCTGGCTTCCTTCTCTAAGTCATGTTTTTAGTAGTTTCTCCTGCCTCCCATTTCCAGTTTTTGTTCCTCCAAGTGGCAGCCAGGGACACCGCTTTGCCTCTCGTCCCTAACACGCAAGTCACCACTGCTTATGTCCCAGCACAAAATTTTCAGAGTGCTCACACTCCCTGCTCTGGGCCTTCTCTATATGAATTTGCCAGATGTCTCTGTACACCTGCTCTAGGATGGTTTTCAACAAAAAGTATATGCTGGCATTAAAGCTGGCATTAAAGTGAAATAGTAAAATAAATAAATAACAAGGCCTAAATTGATTTACATTGTTTATTTGGGATTTGTTGATAGACTTAAACTCTGTAAGTAGCCACAATAGGATACGATTAATTACGATCTGAGTGAAGTATAACAGGATCATGATTTACTGAAGGTCAGAACTGTATATAGAAGACTAAAATACCACCAGATTGCTTCAGGACCTGTAGGAACTGATGCTGCCAGAATATGTTTTCTGTTTCCATGCTTCTGAAACACAAGGCAGGCAGGGTGTCCTTAAAATTTCTTTGTCTTTCCTCATTTCCCATCTTCAGGAAATGTCCTCAAAATCTGGGTAGAGGAAGAACTGAAAAAAAAAAAAAAGGCAATAAAGCTCATTCTTTCCCTAGTAAAGAATTCTGACAAAGCTGTTCAGCTGTTAAATTATATGGGGCAGATCCTGTAAGATAGGAACTTATTTGGCAATGACTCTGTACAGATTAAACGGTCTACCAGAACTTGCTCATAAATAGACCTGGAAACCCTGCATCCAAACTTTGTTCCTAATCTAAGGTACAGTAAAGCGCCCAGAAAGAATTAAAATGTATTCAGCCTCTTATCATCAGGTCTCAAGAGAGCAGCTGGCCACTCCTATTGCCTTTGGATACACACCCTATAGCACAAAGAGTCAGTGGACACCAGTTTATCTTCCAGTTTATTAGCTGAGACAAACGTTGACAACTTAGAAGTCGTCTCATTTCTTAGGCACCTTCTTGCTCTGTTTACCAGCCAGTACTCTGCCTATCCTGTGGTGACTTTTCTGCTGCATATCTTCCTGGAGAATTCCCCACCCATGCTATGCTTAGAGACAGTATACACACACAGTGCCTGTCTCCTTGGAGAAACCTACATCCATTAAATAATAATGGGAAAAAACCTCACAGGCATGCCAGGTTTCTGTTACTTCCACCTAGGGCCAGTTTCAAAGGTAGACTAAGGTGGCAGCCATCTACCCTAGCAAGAAACCGTATGTACTAAAACTTCTACAAATGTGAAATGGGCCACCTGCAATAACTGTTGTAAAATTGTTAAATTAGTAACAGTGATTATTCTTACTTCTTACTGGGATATCAGGGAACTAGCACGGAACAGCAGTAAAAAAGGCTCCTACATAGTGCAGAAAATAGGTTAAACCAAGTGTTGCTCCCGCAATGAAACCAGAAACCTTGCTGAACTCACTTCAGGGCCTCCTGCTTGCAAGGACTTTAAGTGTCACCCTATATCCCCATTGGAATAGTACAAAAGTGAACAGGAAAGAGTGATCCGTTTTTTAATGCCTGCTAAAAATTAATCTGGCATGAAAGGAATTATTAGTCACAAGATGCCACAGAAAACTGGAATGTATATGCTTAATAAAATCACAGTTCTCAACCCCATTTTTTCCAGTTTGATGCACCAGATCTTCAACACATCTCAGTGAATCCTCTTGAAGTTAGCAAAGTACTTGAAAGCTCCCAATCAATAGCAAGGCTTCACTCAAGCATGTATTGTATTACAGAAGGATCCACTTCTTCTGCCATCAGACTGTCTTGCAGACTTTGGATTGTTGCTTTTTTCCCAAAGCGCTGTCTCCACAGGACAAATGCAGCTACAATCTGTGACTGCACATTGTGAGGGTGATTGACTTTACATCGATAGATGTCAGTATGGGACAAACCCAAGCACAGAACAATATGCTCCCATTCAGGTCCCAGTCTCCTTGCAAGCTTGTTCATCTGCTGATCTGTTGGTGAACTCTTCAAAATACATGGTGCAATTTCAGTTACGGCTGTAAGAAAAAAAAAAAAAGAAAACAAAAGAAAAGAAAATGCATACACGTCACTAGGCAATGCTGCAAATATTAATGTAAATCCTTGACAAAGGAGAGAATAAGCAAAGCTAAGGTGAAAGAATTAATTAATTAGAGAAACAGAATGCACACTCAACCAGAAAAATGAATTACATAATCAATCAGAAAATTAATTAGAGGAAAAATAATGCTCAATGGACCTGATTAGAGAGCCTGGAGCTTCTGAATGTCAATAATCCAGATATCGGAATTCTACTCTGAAGCCAAGACTTTCAAAAGTAATTACAGATTTTGGGGTAGTGAACAAGAAAGGTTTTAAAGGAATATGCTTCCAGCAGTCATCACCTTCTGAAAATCAGTCTGGTTGTACAAGTATGAAACACTGACAAATATGGGACCAATAATACCTTATTACTCCTGTCCTGTGACTCTCTGTTTATACATTTCAGAAATAATTGATTCCTTAGTTACCAGGTATTACCCCATTTTTTTGGTGATGGCTGTTCACAAGAAATTATTCTGTCCCCTAAGAGGCTGCTTACCAGAATATATTCCCCTTTGTGCCCTCTCATATATGGCAAGTCCAGCTTTGGGGGACCAGCTCTAGGGGGCTTTTCTTTTATTTGAATAAACCAACAAGCACAGTTCAGGTGAACCCATATGAACAAGCCATCAACATTGTTTCCCAAAATAAAGCATGAATGTAGCTGTAATTATTATTGGTAAAAACTCTCTTAGGCACTGAACCAAGTATTTCTTAAAAACACAAGTGATCTCTTTGCTTATCCCCTGTGACAATCTGGTCATTTAAAAAAAAAAAACAAAAAACAACTATGAATACAAAACTGTTAAGAGCACAGTGAGACTTCAGAAACATGCTGCATGGGATCCATCTCACATAACTACAGATAGCCCCTCCTGCCTCCTGCACTAATTATGCTGAGGTTAATTATCACTAAGGAGAGAAACAGGCTCTTCTAGACAATCCATCTCATTGGAAAGAAGATGTCTAAAATAGACCAGATGAATTACTCCTCTAAAAATGCACATTTGTCTCTATTGACTATAAAAGGATCACTGGGTATAAGCTCAGATGTTGACGTCGATGCTGTAAACGCCCAGCACTGGTGAAATGGTTCTCTGCCTGTAAATTCAAACCACAGACCAGTTGCTTTAAAAAGGTGCATTTAGAAAAGCAGCATATCTGTAAAACATATTCACTCTCCGATACCGTTTGAGATCACAACTGAAATGAAGGGTCAATGCCGGCTGCAATTGCTACTCTACTTTTGTTGCTGAAGATACTGCGTCAAAACAGAGCAAAAATATCCTCAGGAAAATGCTAATTATAGCCTGCCAATCTGAAGCAGCAGCCTCCCTCCAGAAGAGCTGCTTTGCAAAATCAAATTTATAGCTCCCATACCATGCTCACAGGCTCTGCCACAGCAGAGCAGCAACACTAGAAAGCACTACTCCTTCATTCCATTTAAAAAAAAAAATTGTTTTTGCATAGAATACCCAGAGCCTGCAAGCATTTGTACTGTTTGAGCCCAATCAGACATGAGTACTGTACAAAGCTGCTTTGAGTAAAGGTAAAGTTGCTTTCTGAAGAGTATCTAGGTGTCATGGTTTTGGCTGGGATAGAGTTAATTTTCTTCATAGACACTCACACAAGGCTGTGTTTTGGATTTTTGATGATAACAGTGGTGATAACACACCAATGTTCTGGTTGTTGCAGAGCAGTGTTTATTTACACAGAGCCAAGGACTTTTCAGCTTCTCCTGCTGCCCTGCCAGCGAGGAGGCTGGGGGTGCACAAGGAGCTGGGAGGGGACACAGGCAGGTGACCCAGACTGACCAAAGGGATGTCCCACACCATATGACGTCATGCTCAGCAATAACAGCTGGGGTAAAGAAGGAGGAAGGGGGGGACGTTGGGAGTGATGGCGTTTGTCTTCCCAAGAAACCATTACGCGTGATCAGCCCTGCTCTCCTGGCAGGGGCAGAACACCGGCCTGCCCATGGGAAGTAGTGAATGGATTCCTTGCTTTGCTTTGCTTGCGCACACAGCTTTTGCTTTACCTAGTGAGCTGTCTTTATCTCAGCCCATGAGTTCCTGCACTTCCACCTTTCCAGTTCTCTCCCCATCCCACCCGGGGAGAGCGAGCTCGCGGCTGTGTGGGGCTGAGCTGCTTCCCCGGGCTAACCCACAACACTAGGTTGCTTTGATCTTTGTCTCCTGAATTCCAAAGGACCTGGGGCAGTGGCTGGTTTGGGGGTAGGGCACAGGACACACAGCTTTTCTCCACAGGTCACCAAGACAGCCCAGGCTGTCCCAGCTACAACAGCACAGGCTGAGCGTCAAGACCACCCTTGGGCCTCAGTGGGTCCTGAGACATGAGGGTGTGTGCCAGGATGGTGGTCCCAGGCCCCATCACAGAGCTCAAGAACACCTGATCTCCTCAGGCCTCATCCGAAGGCACTGAAACAAATACGTCTGCGGAGACAAGGGCTCTGCGGCCTGCAGGCTGCACGGCGTCAGCAGTGGCAAAGGAGGCAGGACCTAAGTGACCCGTCACCCCCAACACAACTCCCTCCTGAAGAAGGCTGAGCAGTACTGCTGGGGCTGCACCCACATTACACATGATACCAGTTCCACGGGCGCGTCAGGACAACCGAGTGCCTTTCATGAATGTAAATATGAATGCAAGCATTTGATAATAAATAAAATTTGCAATAAATATAGCTACACTGTGCCATAGCCAACAGTACTTTTTGATATTAAACCCTTGAATTGTCTCATGGTCAGCTACTAAGCAGAAGCACTGTGCCCAAAGGAGTATGACTTACAGCCTGAGCTTTTTGCTCTCACACTGGAACTTTTACATCTCATGTTCACTACCAGAATGATTTTATGGCACTGAAATATGATCAAGCGGGAGGCCTAACAACGATACATGTCAGCTTGTCCATCCAGCCTTTGACATGAGGCAGATTTTTTTACTACAAGAAGTATCTTGCCTTCAGTCTGTTATCAGCCCTTTAATAAGAATAAGAATAAAACCCATCCAGGAAATCTTTTCATCTTGAGCTAGCATCTGATTCTAATATGGATGCAGAAAATTCTGGGACAGAAGCCAAATGTTAAATTTAATACAAAGGCCTGTTACTTTAGCCCCATTTTATTTTCTGTGATAGCTCTTTTTCAGCTCTCATACAAAGTCAGAGAAAAACCCAAGACAAGTATTACATGACAGGCAACATTATTTAGAGGTATACAGAAATATTTAGTGACATCATTTAGTTATGACAAATGCAAAATCATATAAAGGTTTGGATATGATCTAGGATTAATAACACAATTTAATAAACACAAGGGCATTTCAGGTAAAAGGGAAATGTGTTTTCTGTCCTCAGCAACCAAGCTGCTTTGAACACATTGCAAAAACATTACAGACAGCTTTTTAAAGTTATCTTTATTTACTACAGACCCTCACATATAATCTGCATTGGTCAGGAATAGACTGAGGGAGGCAGTGAGATTACAGCAAAAGTTTCAATTATGCAGATCTTCCCACTGCATTTGAAGGATACTTTTAGGAAACTGAGACCTTAATTTTGCAAAAATTCGAAGCTCTTCTAGCTTTAGGTGGATCCACTGTGAAGATGTACATGAGTAAAATAGATACAGGTTTAGGTTCAGCGAAATTTGTACCACACTGTTGGAAACGGGAAGAAGTGGGGTTTGGGGAGGGGTGACCTAACTTGCATCCAGGGTGTCACTGGGCTGCCTGCTCATTATCCAGCTTGCTGCAGTGGTGCAAAGTGTATTATTTTACAGGGAGATCTGGAAGGTGATGGGGGGGGGGTTCCCTGAGAAGATGATTTGCAATGTTTCTACCTCCAGTGAGCACACCAAATGGAAGACCACAACAGCTGTGGACATGGTCTATGCTGGGAAGTGCCATGGCCGCACTCTGTGGAGATTGAGAGTCCAACCTCTTGCTGCTCACACTGAAACCACCAAGCCCCTGTGAAACAGCAAGCTGACAGCTCTTTGCTGGGGAGCAAGCTGACCTGGGGCAGGGCTGCCTTACTGAGCCTGGCTGCCAGATTGCTGGAGCGGCACTGGAACCACGAAAATCTCCTTTCTCAGGGCTGACAGCGGGGAGGATCCTCTCCACCCTGGTTTTGGAGTTGGAACAGACCAGAGAAAGAACTGCAGCTCCTTCTGTTTGAAGACACTGCACAAAGGAACAGGCTTCTCCTGTTCTCCACCTGCTCCTTGCCGCTGGCTCTAGCTGGTCAAGGAAGCTCATCCATCCTAATAAATCTTTATTCTAGCTGTCCCAGTTGGGAAAAGGAAAGGAGAGGAGAGGAGAGGAGAGAAAAGAAAAGAAAAGAAAAAAAAGAAAAGAAAAGAATAGCAAAGAAAAGAAAAGAAAAAAAAGAAAAGAAAAGAATAGCAAAGAAAAGAAAAGAAAAAAAAGAAAAGAAAAGAATAGCAAAGAAAAGAAAAGAAAAAAAAGAAAAGAAAAGAATAGCAAAGAAAAGAAAAGAAAAAAAAGAAAAGAAAAGAATAGCAAAGAAAAGAAAAGAAAAAAAAGAAAAGAAAAGAATAGCAAAGAAAAGAAAAGAAAAAAAAGAAAAGAAAAGAATAGCAAAGAAAAGAAAAGAAAAAAAAGAAAAGAAAAGAATAGCAAAGAAAAGAAAAGAAAAAAAAGAAAAGAAAAGAATAGCAAAGAAAAGAAAAGAAAAAAAGGAGATGTTGACAACTTCTGGCCTGTGTGTACATGTGTGTGCTTCCAAGCCACTGCACAGACTGGGAGATATGGCCATGCTGGTGAGCGTGGACAGGAAACAGATCTGGATATAAATAGAAATTATCACAGATATGGACCAGGCAAAACAGAGTAACCCAGATACCAAAGATATGTCCGGGGCAAAGGCATCTGGTTGTCACTTTTGCATTTCTTTTTCTTCAGGACATTTCCAGCTTCAAGCACGAGACTCCATGATGTTGTAACAATCAGGGGGATGGAAAAGAAACTCACCCCAGCTCAGCCCCGTCCATAGCAGAAGTGAGAAGATGTAACACAGTTCATTGAAAATGGGCTTTGAATCACTTAAAAACTTTTTTTTCCCTTTTTTTGCCATCTCTAGGTGATGAGAAAAGCTGAGATCATCTCTTAGGCTGTCTTGTGCCACTGGAAAATGTTTATCAGCATCAAGGAACTGACCTGCTGCTCTCAATATTGGTGGAACTCAGTGGGGAGCAAATGAGCTTGGTTCTAGCACAGGACACAGCAGCGAAAAGTGCTGAGGCATTTTTTGGTGATCTGCAAAGTACCCAACTGATTCCTCAGAACTGCCAGCAGCCCAAAATGTCTTACAGTTTTGTCTAAAGGACTCTTCTCTACATACATATGACTTCTCTGTGCGTGACCAAAAGCATCTGTTGGAGTTTCAGAGATTCTTCTCCCTCGTGCATGCAATTAACTTTTACATGTTGTAACACAAAAAAAGACTTCATGGCTTTTGCCTTCTGCTGTGTAAAAGTTACTTTGATGGAAATGATGTACCCGAATCTAAAATGCTGAAAAAATCCTAGTCAGCTGCCACCTAATTCTGTGAGGACAACTCCATAGGCAGTTCAGGAGAGAGCCAGGGATAACATGGCCCACCTGTTCTCTAATAACTGCTGGTTAAATCTGCCCCTTGGGAAAGGATGTTCTGGGGACTAGTCTCTGCTTCCAGCACTGCCTCTGTATTTTATCTATTAAAATGACCACATACACGCTCACTGGATAAGAAGGCAGAAGCAGTCCTGGAAGAGATCAGAATCCAGGTCTGTCTGAGCTGCACATCCTAATGCCGAGATGAATGGTCATGCTCCACTTCATTCTCTTTCTCCAGATAAATCATTCCAGCAAAAAAAAAAAAAGAAAGATTTCCCTGGGAAGGGTCGCTTCCTAGCCTCCAGAATGGAGCCTGGTGGAGAGAGAAAAAGCTCTCCTGGGAAGAAAGGGGTATGCTGAGACAGAGCAAAATTGAATGCAAGAGTCCTTGGCTGAAACAGTGCTAGGCAAACACTCTAATTTTTTTATTATCACATCACAAACAGGCAGGTGATTCTGGGCTTCAAACCTTGCACAGCTAGGAATGAGACTGCCAAAAAGGAGTAATTTCTTAGGCATGCATCTGGCCTCTCCTGTTAGTAAGTGTACAGAGTCCTTCAGTGATCTGGACTCAAGCCCCCAGCTTTTATTCACTTGACCCCCTAACCAGATCCTGCTCATAATATCTTAAGAGTTCAAAGCAAGCATTTCATAGTCCTCTTTAATCATCCTTCCTGGCATCTGGAGTACACTTCTTCTCTGAGAAGTGCTAAAGTTAGAGCAAGCAGTCCCACAAGCAACAAACCAAACAAGCCCTGTTTCCCCCAGCTGTGAGTCCTACAGCTGACAGACTCCTGCTTCAGCCACAGTCCTCACAGGACCTCTCCAGCTGCCTACTAATTCTCAAGAAACTAATGAAATCATTCCTCTCCACAGCAACTAGGAAGGCTTCTTGAAATTGTCCAACAGGTTCAGAAGCTACTAGGGATAGACACACACATACAACAGCCCTCAGAAGAGGAGAGTGCAGCCTTGGTTACAGTAGGAAACTACACTAAAGAAGATGTTGGGAGCGCCTAGCGACAATGCAACAGCTCCACAGAACAATCATCATTAATGTGCCAGCAGCCAGCCACATTTGGAGCACTTCAGCTAAATGAAAACATATATAAAAAAAGAACTAGTGCCAGACTCTGCTTCCCTGCAGCCCCCTCTGAGCACAATGCAACTAGTCTGAACCGTGGACCCGGTACGGGATACTGAATGGGCATGGTCATGGCTGCCAGACTGCGTACTGTGTGTTTTGGCAGGTGTGTTATGTTCCAGAAATTATTTAATGACTAAATGTCATAATAGCAAACAACTTGCATATAACATGTAGATTTGCTTTAAAGAGTAATCCCCTTGGCCCGAGCACAACAGCTGAACTGGGTCGGTCACGAAGCAGAACAACACTCGGAGGATCAGGTTGGGACAGGCTTTCAAGAGCAGTGAGGTGGGGTTGCAGAACCTGAATTGGAAGGTGAGTGTGTAATGCTCCTGGTAATGGAAGGATCCGAGATTTCAGAGAGCTGCAGCCCCCAGCAACGAGCTGCCAGAGACCTTGGATAAAAGGGAAAGAAGAGATTACGAGTCTTGAGGGCTCCTAGTGGGTGCTGTACTTCACTGAAGTCAAAGACCAGATGACAAAGGTGGTCATGGTGAGAAGGGTGGAATAAACAGGGTAACTGCTGGATAACTGCAGGGGGTGGGCTGGCTCGGTGTGTTAGAAAAGGGGATGGGAGGTGACAGTGGGCCTCCTTTTGTACTGCTGCTCTTCCGCTTTCTTGTTCAGCTCTTCTCTCCCAACCCTGTTCTAACAGGCGGAACGGCAGGCAAATGCCTGCCCTCTTCCTACAGCACATCCAAATTCGCGAGCGCTAAGCCAACCTGCAGCAATGAATGACTGGAGTGCCAAATGGGAAAGTATCGTGCTAGATATACAGCATTTGGCAGGCCTGCGTGGGGAATGCAGCACTTATTCCGTCCTGTGCAAATTAAAAATGCAACTGAAGTGCACTATAAGGTTATTTCCTTGTTGTGAACTTCAGAAGGTCTGATTCAGGACCCATTTAACACAAGAAACTAGCCCAAATCACTGATCAGTAAAAAAAGTAGAACAGACGATCCAGAAACCGACACCTACTATATAATTTGGGTGTTGTTTTTTTTCTTGTTGCTGCTAATTAAACACCAGACTGATTCAAAGGCAGGGAAGAGAACACTAGCGTTGTGCAACAGCTCCACATAATCATGCTCCAGGGAACATGGAAAAATATTTCTCTTCTGTATATCACCGTATAGGTATTTTTTCTGTAAATCTGCAGACAACGTGGATCGTGCAGCCGATCCAAAGTCTATTCAAAACCACTATGGTCTGACTCCTGGTGTCTGTGGGTTTCAAAAAGTGTTTGACAAGGGACTGAAGAACTGTATCCTGTAATATTTGAACACTGACAGCTGACCTCATTATAGATATCCTTCTGTATATAAGTTAATATGCTCAGATTAAAATAATTTACAGAAGAAAATTAAAATAACTTAGAGAAGATGTATAACAGCCTTCTGCTTTTAGTGCGTGCGCAGCTGTTTCTCTGTCAAGGTCGCAGCCTGTGGTCATTTTTCCACTTCTCTGTGCTCATTGCCTCCTCTGTAGGTTTCTGCTCACTACCAAAGAGATAGCCATGCCTACCTCTTTCAACCCGTCTGAGTATATCAGAGGATACCATTTAATGATGACTGCCAAGAATACACTGATCTCTGCTTGGGAACTCCCTCTCCTTCCACAGAAATGAATCAACATGGGAAAATCCTGGTGACGGAAAGCCTGCACCTTTGCAGGAACAACAGGCCCAATTACCTTCCCAAGAATGCCTGTATAAATCCAGAATAAATACTATCTTCTCTAATGCAATCGAAATAAAATCTTGGTCAGTTAAATACTCAGACTAAACTACAGAATGGAATCTGTACCATAAGCACATTAAAAAAATCCTTAAACAAGGGTAGAAAGCTGTACATTTTTTCCACTGAAACACTACAGTAAAACAAACTTGACAGAGAAGTTTATGTTCATTGGAGTATATGCCATAGGTATGTTTCACAAATGCAAGGTTTTAAAGTTTCTGTAAATTGATCATTTCTGATCTGATGAATACACACAGTCATTAATATACAGAATGTGTATAAATAAAACCTTCTGTCAATTAGTGATCATAAAACACACTTACCCATAAGTGTTCTTCTATTATGGTAATTTACATTTCCACTTCTCATAATTAAATTGTCAAAGACACTAATCAAAATGAAAGTAAATATAAATTATTAAGATTGGCTGCGTTCTTCCACATCATACTGTTTTTTAAAACTTGTACTACAAGATAGGAAGTTCTCTGTCTTATTTTAAATAAATCGAAATCTAATATTATGACACTCAACATACAGGAAAAAAAATGTGGCCATGATTCTGTGATAATCAAATCTATGGTAACTTTAAACAGTCTCCCTCAAGTGAAGCAGAATCCACCAATGGTACCAAATTCAGCTCCTTCCTGCCAAAAGCCTCCTGGGATTATGCATTACTGCAGTAATTAAAAGGTACATATATCTTCATTCACCGGCGATCTCTTCTGTGTGCTCTCTAAAGCTTCATGCTTTGTGACATTAAATACATTTTTGGCATTAGGGTATTAAAAGAAGGCAGCATAAAGTTTAGTAAATCTACAGGCAATTCAAGAATGCAGATGTTTCTATTTTGCTCAATACCAGCAGCAGCTAATTGGTATGTTCTTTATCACTTGCTAATGACTGCATAGTAGCTGTGGATGTGGCAGCAGAACCTAAAACAAAAAAAATCAAATTTTGTGACAAAAGTTTTCAATTGTATTCTCACTATTCAGTTCCAGCAGCTGCACAGTTTTCCTGAACTTTTTTTGTAATGTGTCTTACACGTTTTGTACCTCCACAGATTTCTGCAGTACCGATGGCCTTCAGTATTAGTTTGTGTTTAATCCATGTTAAAAAGATTGACAGGGAATTCCCTAAATAAATTCATGCTGTCTTAAGTTTTCACCCTTTTCAAGCCGCAGGAAGCAGTCCCTGGGTTTGAGGAGCTGAAACAGATCCATTTTTCACTGTTCATTTGCTTTTTATTGGGAAGAGCAGGGATGAAGTTTCAGCAGTTAATACTGTAGATTTTATTCTGTTTCCTATGTGAAAAATAAAAGAATTACAATCCTATTTAGCGTTTCTCTGCTATTGCACACATAAAATCAAATAATTGATTCTATAAGTAAAATGGCAGCTACAGATGCATACAAGGAAAAGAATACCTATGCAAAGAAAACACAACCACAACAGGTTTATAATACCTGCTCCCTTTTTAAGCAGGATTACCTAAGCATTACAGCCAGGATTGGACTGAATTATACTGTGTTTTTGTACTTTTTTAGTTTTAGCAGTATTTGATACTGCTCTGGGACCTGAAGTGGAAGTAAAACTTGCTTGATATTTCTTATGGATTTCTCTACTGTTGTACATAAATAAGTCACATGCATCAGCACTGAAGCTACAGCTAATGATAGCATCCTTGCAGTGATACCTTTGTTATAAATGCATGAATAAGTTCAGCATGGAGCATGACACTGAGGAAAAAAGAAACAAGCATCTAGTTAATGGGAAGGTTCTGAGGAACACCTGAGCTTTTAGAAATTACTTGGAAGAACCGCTTAAATGCAAATACTGAGCATTCAGATCTTGGCCAAAGATTTGTCCAAATATACTTTGAAAAGTTATATGGAAAGAACAGGTATGACCATGCCTCTGGAAGCCAGGTACAACTCTTTGCTGGCACAAAGCTATCCGATAGCCTGACAGAGCAGAGATGAGAGTCTTTGGTTTACATGCCGTCAGTCACAGCAAGAGTCAGCTCTAGAAATAATGCTGAAAATCAAACTCTAAAGTATGTCAGCAGATTTCTATATAATTGCAAATGCTCTGCAGTTCTTAGTGAATTCAATGGAGTTTGATAATACTCATGACACGTTCAACCATTAATTACCACTCTGAACCATACACAGCCATCATTTCCCTCAATCAAGTCTCTTCTCTATACCATCACAAATAATAATTAACAATCAGTGGATGGTTGTACGAAGTCATGATGATCATAAAGCACATTCCTATTTGCAGTAGACTTCTCTGGGTTCCACAGGAAGCAAGTGTTTACCCAGGTGGGCAGGGCAGCTCTGACAGAACAACTCACCCACTCTAAGTGCAAAACAAAGACAACTGGAGCAATTAATGATTATTTTGTCAGCTCTGTGACAAACTCATCATGCAACTTTTGTCAGGGGATTGAAATTTAACTTCTTTTGACAGAAACTACTTGAATGCTTATTTCAAATAGCCGGAGCTGTCTTTCAAGGAGCTGAGGCAAGTATTAATTCTGCTGTTCCTGTGCGTGCAAGAACCACGGCAGAATCTGCGGCATGTTTATCTACTGAGCACAATACGTGAGTAAATTTTTTACTAGCAACTTTCCTACCAAGAAATCTTTCTAAAGGCTGCAGCATTTCAACAATAAAATCATGCGCTTGGACTTAGCTATAGATGTTTCTCTCATGCAACAACAAAACTAATACTGCCAGCATGAAGGGCTGTTTTGTTATATAACACAACCCGTCACACATTTCTCCCTTACAGGACTTAAACCAAGTATGACAACAAGCCATTATAGTTAGCCTTGATAAAACTGTTCATTCTGCCTAGAGATTTTTCTTCAAGTTGGCTATTCTTTTGCTTTGGCTGGGGCAGTCAGAAATATCAGAATCAAAGATCTGCACAACAGATGGAACTCAATTTAGAAGAATGCCTTTGGCTGGTGAAGGTCTTTGCCTGGCAGGTGTCAAACCAAAATTAATACTGCACATATTATGCTTTACTGAGTTTCAGATTTTAGCGAAGTGAGACTGCGTTCCTTCCTGACCACAAACATATATTAATAGAACAAGCCATGCAGAGCAAGCTAAAACAGTGCTATCATTATGCTGAATCCTCCACTGCATGGCATTTTATTTAATCATTTACACCCATGCGAAGCAAGTAAACAAAACGCTACCAACAGGTTAGCTGAGTGTCTTTTTAGAAACATTTTGCACAGATGCAAAAGACTTCACAAAATTCCATAAGCAACACAGACTTAGATCCCTCCTGTTTCTTTTCCCCTCCTTTTGTTCTGTCAGGGCCTTTTTCCTTAAAGGCTTACGAACTTTAGTAGAGTTTTTGACATTTCAAAATCACAGGAAAACCAGATACTGGTACTAAAATACGCTGCTCAGCTGCTCAGCTACAGCTGGTCGCTGTGCCTGGCGTGCCAAGCCTGAGTTTCAACAGCCTGAGTCACAAGACAGGGTTTTCCATAGGTGTCGGGAAGAGGAGCTTCAGGTGTCATCATCTGCATTTCCAAACTAGTGGGAGGTTCAGCATCACAACCAGCCCTCTCAAGTGCCAAGTCACTTGAAGATCTGAGAGAAATTAATCTGGAATCTCTTGTTTGACACAGCTGTACTGTCTAAAAGCAATTTCAGCTGACTGGTAGGGCAGTAATTTTAAAAGGTCACAGTCAAAGGACTTTTAATTATCTGTAAGGCAAATGTGAGATTATATCTGCATGTGCATACATGCATATATAGATATAGATAGATATCATTTCCAATTTCTTAATGAAAAAAAGTTGAAAGTCTTAGGTATCTGCGAGTCAAATTCATCCCCTTTTTGATTTCATTTCCACAAATTCGATTTAGGAACCGGCACACCACCCTCTGAGAAACAGGATGGAAAAAGGACAGTGGGTGTAGCCATTTCATACCCAGAGGACCTATTCCACAGAGCACTTTACACAACCAGGGGGCTGATGAGTATTTCTTTCCCCTCTGACTCAGTACTGATCTAATACCCGGCACGAGTTGCTTGCCCGCATGCTTCATGGCTGCCCTGGGACACAGCACTCTGACCAACTGTGTTCATTAAAAAGCCCAAGACAGTACTGAAAGTAATGAGGTGACTCACAGCTGTAGCCATGCGCTTGAAGGCTGTGGGCCCAATTACTCTTTTTATCACTCAGGAATAGTATTTTGCTAAAGCAACTGAAATAAGTTCAAAATCAAACAAGCTGTTAGCAAACACTTGTACTACTTAGGATATTTTTATAAGATTTATGCCAGTACTAGTGGGACAATTCATATGCAAAACCTAAACATCCGAAAAAAAAATTGTTCTGAAATGATTAATTTTCATGTCTCATGCATACAGAACAATGTTTTCCCTCATAGTTTTGTAGTCTACTAGCTGTCAGATTTTGATTCAGAATCAAAATTTCAGTCATTTTTGCTTTTGGCAAATCAGAAATAAAAATGTCTCAACATCAGAAATGAAAAGGCTGGAGGATCAGACAGACCATAAAAGATTTGTTTTACTTGGTTTGGGAATTTCACACAGCTATGCCTAACCTAAGTAAGACTGAAACAAAACCAAAAGGCAAAACAAGAAACTAGACAATTCTGTTCTGTCCCAGAGATGCAGAAATACAAATTACGCTTGTATTCCTGTGGGAGCCAAATCTGAAACTGCTACGAACAAGTGACAAGGGCTTCTGCTTTGCTACACAAGTGTTTTTGACATCACAGCTACCTCCTAGAGGTAAAAATGGAAAAGCAATCTTAAATAAATAAATAAATAAATAAAATAAATTCTTAAGCAAACATCTTTCTAGTTCAACAAACTCATAGAGATCTGTTTTTTTTTATAATGCTGACAATTTTAGCGCCAGAACTGTATTCAACCTTTTTCTTTTTCTTCCTTTTTCAGATGAACTGCTAGGTGTTGCTTGACTTTAATACAGAAATAGAACATGTGATGCAATGACCCTTCTAACTGATTTTGGTGTTAGACGAGGCTAAACAGTTTGAGCCTCTCACTCAACATGTTACCTAACTGAGTGCGTGGGTTCCTCCAAGCTGAAGTGAGAATAACCGAACATTTTTGAGATGCCAGGCTGACACATTCTGAGAAAGTGTCCTCAAATTTCCATTTGAGGAAATACGACATACCACATCAGCATATGCAAACTGGACTTTGCTGTGTAACAAACCACACAGAGCCCTGCTACCTAACCTGACCTTCCACTTGCACTTTTGTGTGTATAAATATGCTAATAACAGGTACAGAGGGTTAATGGGCAAAGTTTCAAGTTCAAGTGCAGAAGACAGATGAAAATTTGGCTGCAATGCTTTGGTTTTCCCTCATTTTGTAGATCCCAGCTTTCTAAGATGATTATAAAACCTAGGAGTTCTGTCCTGAAGATGGAAGACTGATTTATTTGAACATCTTTATTCAGTTTTTCAGATTGAAAATGAGGCCTTCTTGTCTACTTGAAAGAGGTCAACCAGAAAGTGAGAGTACCTTTGACTCAGGCTTTTCAAGACATGTTATTTACTGGTATTTATACTGCATTTAAATTGTTTGAGGACTTTAGGCATGCCATGAAAACTTCTTGTTATAGGCATCTTGGAATCTAAAGATTTATGAAAGTATTCAGTTCCAAAATTGCTGAGTGAATTGGGATACTCAAGCTGGAAACTGTAAAGAGCCTCTGTTTTCAGGAAGTTCTACGCAGATGGATTGTGAAACTCCAGACAAGAATCTCAGGATCAGCACAAGACACTAGTCATTTTTAAACAAGCCAGGTCCAAAGTATTTGACTCAACAGACCTCCTCCATAAGCAAGAAAAGCACAAGCAATTCTTAATGCTGTTTTTTGTGTCATGCATTTATTTCTGACTGGAGAAACTCAGTCAACCAAAGATGCTTGCATCTGTAAGTGCTGCAGGAGCACACCGTCTACAGGGAACAGACGTATGTTTGGAACTAACGAACATAAGCTTAATGGAGCAATCTCAAACAACATATAAAATTGTTTCAGATACACAACTGTAAAAAAAGCATAGCTCCTTAACCCCACAGACTGCTATTTTAAAGACAGTTTCATTAAGAAACACAGCTTGAGAGTATCTATCAAAAAAGATCAGAGCTTCATGCAGGGACAGCAGGAGGCAGCTGAAGCAATCTGCAGCACAGCCTTGGTGCTCATCATGAGAAAAAGAGTAATTACTGCATGAATATACCTATTAGATTAAAAGAGAAAACCTTGGGAAAGACACAACTCTGCTAGAAAGAGATGGTGAGAACTCCTCTGGTTTTATGCAAGGGTCTACAGCTCTGTATGTCCCTATCTGATATACTTTGTTAGACTGACAACACAGTTGTGGCTTTAATTTGAAGTTCACATTTTTCTATGGGAATCATTAAATATGACACATTCGTCCTGTTTCACAGAAAAGCATATCTGCCTCTACTTTTTATTCCTCTGAAGCCTTAACTTTATTGTGCAACATTTGATTTAGAAACATATTTGAAGATGTTTTAGGTATTACCTCATTTGTATACAATCCCGGGCTTTCCAGGAACTCTAAACCAACAGCCTTCTAGACTTGCTTATATCTGAGCTACTGTATTTTACGGCTTCCACACTGTACTGTCTGGAAACTCCCAGTGAGACTGGCCTCATTGTGTTAAATACAAGCATGTAGGAAGGACAGACACTGTGCTGGAGAGTCTGCAGTCTCAGGCCCGGATCCTGAAAAAGGCACTGCATGTGTTAATTTATGTACGCAGAGATTGCCGTCAGAGAGTTCAAACAACTCTGAAGAGCTGGGCCTACACAGGTAAAAAATGAAAAGCATCAGAAGGGATTAGTGAGGAGCAATCCAGGTCCATCCATGCTGGACTTCCTGCTCATGACCACTCCTTTGGAAGGTGCCCATCTGAACATGCTGATGGAGATCCATTATGCCTCTGCTGTTTTAATCAAAAAGCTTAATTTACGAGGTCCTAGAAATGTAAATAACAAATTGTCCAAAATCATCGTAAGTATGGAATTGAAAATACTGGAGTTTGAAAATCCAGTGATTTGATTCCAATTGATAACCAATGGGAGCAGACTGATGCTCAGTAGCTCTTTGAGCTAGAAAGGCTGAAATGATACAGAGACTTTGGGAGACTCGTCTTTGCGACAAGGCTGGGGCTCTGATCTCGCAGTTCTGCACAGTGCAGATCCTCCTGAAACTTTTGACCCACACAGCTAAGGCTCTACACAGAGGAACACCCCCCCACATTTAAACTGCAGGATGGAGACAGTGAGGTTTCACCTGATTGTGTTTCATATAACTCCATTTCCAGTCAGTCAGTGACCGCCGGTAACTCATGAAAATATCTGAAAATATCTCCTATCTGTGAGACATTCCTGCCACAAGTAGTCTGCCCCTTGTCTCCTCCCTGGTGTTCAGCCTTTGCAGGCAGCACCCTGTTACATGACCACCACCGCGGTCCCTCTGTTGACATGTGTAGTGCTGGATGGAGGTCGGTGAAGTGGTTCACCCAGAACGCCGATAACCTTGGTGTTTTGTTTCCTAAGGCAACTGTGGGCCTTTGGCACCTTCTATTTGTGGATGCAGGTGTTTTCATGACCATTTCTCAAAGGAATTGTTGCTTTCATGAAAAGCTACACCAAGACCACAGCAGATCCACTGCCACAGCTTACCAATGCATCCTTCAAAGCCTGCATCTTGCCTCTATTCTGCCAGCTGCTTCTAGTTTTTCATCAAGTGGAATTCAAGACATTGGATTTAATCTGAAAAAACACCTTTGAGCCAAGTCCTGAGGCCTGCACTTTCTCAAAGTAATAGATTTTCCCAGACAATCCGCAGTGTGAATTGCTTCTGGTCTCCCACTCTTAGCACTGACTTAGACCTTCTGCCATCTCATCCAAATCTCCTTTCTTTCCTGCTTTGTGCTGTGGCTGGTGGAGGGTCCTGGAGCTGCGGCAGTGTGCTACCACCATGCCTTCAGGAGGAACACAGCCCCAGATCACAGACACGCAATATGCAGAGCTGTCTGTCACATAACCCACATCGGCCCAATATGCAGTACTTTGGCCAGATGGGTGGAATATGCTGTGTCAAAGGTGTGTCGCAAGCTTTTCTGTAATAAAAATCCCCTCCCACTTTCAAATAATGAATCTCTTTTTTCTTTTTTTCTTCCTCCATTAGCTTTTTCTGTCCTTCCCCTCCCACTTTTTCAAGTGGGAAGGAGAGTGACAGGGAGAATAACGATTTCCTCAGCTTCTGTTGGAAAAAAAAACAAAAAAAAATTTCCACTGACAGATTTTTTTCTGGTTTTTTTTTTTCAGTGAAGTTCAGAATCCATTTTTTTTATTAAAAATTTCCTACACGAATGCCCAGCTAATACAGGCATTTGGAGTAGAAGGCAGCAGGGAGCTGGTAACTACCTACCTCTGTTTTGTTTATCAGAAAGCCCAGCCTTGCATGTGGCAAGAGGTCAGCTTGAATTTTTCTCTTGAACTGTATCTTTAAAAAATGCTTTTCAGGGCTTAGGATGTATAAATCATACCCCATAGCCCAGTGTGGAAGCACAGCTTGAGATGCTCTCCTTCTGCCAGTTGGCTTTACATAGCCCCGGTGTAACCCCCACCATCTCTGCACGTTAGGGAAGGAGGGAGAAAAGCACCCGTGAGTTATGAGACGACTGGGGTGGACAAAAGCGAAGCAGCCTTCCCATGTACGGAAGGAGAGGCAGAGACAGGAGTGACCAGTGAAGGGCAAGACAAAGTCCCCGAGGCTACAGACTTTTAAATGGCTTGGATGCACAGAGGCTTGAGCAAGTTTGGCACCCTAGAATCACTGACGAGCGAGTGTGTGTATGCATTACACACTGTCTCTGCTTCTACTCAGGAGTCAACCTTGTTTAAAGCTTGCTTTGTCTTAGCAGATGGCGAGCATGACGGCTGCTGGTTTAAGATTTTTCTGCCAAACCAGCCCCCGGCTGTTTTCAAAAATAAAGAATGCTGCTCTCTTTACCAAAGCAAAAATAGCTGTCTCTCCAATTCTCTCCCTCAAACTATCATTTTATGTGTTACAGGAGTAAATATCTAGCCAGACTACACAATTACCATTACACAATTTTTAATTAGCTACCTACAACAATCTTCCCACTTTAACCAGTGGTGGTGTTGGTTTGGTTTTGTGGGGTTTTTTTTGTTTGCTTGTTTTTGTTTTTGTTTTTGGCTACAACATAAATCTGAATTCCCATCTGGAAAATCCCACAGTTCAGAGCAGAGTCTACATCACCAGGTGCAGAATGCGACCTGTCCCTCTGCTCATGCCATGTCTACCGTGAAAAAACTGCTTGTGACACAGGAACAAGCCAAAACCTCATTTGCACTAGCAAATATGTAAGGCAGGACTGTACCAGAAAAGACAGTGACAGAAAAAAATACTGGTTTAGTTTATTCCTTCAGCAGCTTCTACTTTTTTTTTTTTTTTTTGGCCAGGAACCTCCTATAAAGCTTGGCTGTTAACCCAGCCTGCCCATTCCAGCAGAGTCTCCAAGAGCATGCTGCAACTACACGGCAGCATGGCTTCCTTTGGGTACCCTTCCTTCCTGCAGTGCAGAAGGGCTCCCAGATACTGCAAGATGTAACTCAATACCTCCCTGAACCAGCCGCAGGGCGTTGGCTTCCTAATACTCAACAACTACCTACAAAACATGAAATAAGTGAAAGTCCAGCGACCTTCACTGGCACAAGCAAGTTCCAAGCAAACCAACAAAAATAACAGCTTTTGGAAATATGACGAGTTCTGGGGACAAACAATTCTCATACTCTTTCCTGTACGACTGGATCTGCTTGCACCTGGAGGTACAAACGGAGGAAACACCCCAACCACACACACACACGCCACTTCTCAGCAGACCACCAGCAACTATTGAGCCAGAAACTGCAGCTGGAACACAGCAACCCTACACAAGTGATAAAGCACCGATGGGGCGGATTTTATGGTATCAGCCCGAATTCAGTAACAACGTCACAGAGTACATATCCATCAGCCAAGCCAGCTGTTCTCCCAAGTTTCAGCAAGACTTTATCTGCACAGCATGGAATTGCTGCTTTCCACATGTAACATGTCATTAAAAGCCAAGTCTATCACAGCAACTGCAATAGCACTGCACATTTTTGGTGTGATAAGCTGTAGTTAGAGTGGAAAAGTATTGCTTTGTGAGCTCAAAAGCGAACCAAACAATGAGCAATAAAGTCAGAAGCTTCAGGCCAAATGTTCTAATATCTGGTGTTTGTCCTGTTTCCCAAAACAAAGGATAGTTTATGCACACTGTAGACATTTTCTGTTTGTAGCAATGCTAACACATTCTCTTTACGTACACTGCACATGAAGTGCCCTGTACACCCACACACAAGATGGCCTGAATCTAGATCCACTCCACCACTGTTCATGGGAGGATGGAAACCTAGGTGGGTTGCAGAGCTGATGGTCCGGATATTCTGCAACAGCATCAGGCAGAAAAAAACACATGGGTCCTTCCTTGCAAGGCTCCAGGGTCCTCCCAGGATGATTTTAATTTTGCCTATGTCAAGGAGAGGGGAGAATGTCAGGCAAATCTGTGGCAGAGCTGAAAATTCAGGATTTCTGGAATATCAGTCATATGCCATAATTGCAAAATCATGCTTCCTGTCTTCCATGTACACAGCAAGTCTTTCTTCCCCCTTTATCCCAGAGGGGATGGGATTATTAGGAATTTCCTTAAGCTTCTCTTACATTTTTCTTTGCTCTTTCCTTACCCTGACTTCAAAAAACGATCACACTATTAAATGTATTCTGGACTTTCGCTTCCAAATACTTTTCAGTATGGACAGGACCAAAAAACTATGGAATAACCAAGTAAGTCACCCTATTATGCAACAGACAGTAAAAGTATTTGTGCCAGTAAGCTGTTGTTTTCATTCCTCTGAAGGCTGCTTTCCTCCAGGGGATTCCGGTAACTGGACTAACTGAAGTGTGTTTTGATGAGTTGTAACAGAACAGAAAACCCACCTATGAAATTACATCCTGGTAGCATCTTCCAAAGTAAACTGAAATCATGGTATCACAGCTCATTTGGGAATCTACTGTGCCATAGCTTTCATTTGTTATGAGAACATAGCTTGAGTTTTTTTGCAGATAGCAAGTGTCGTTATACCCAATGATGTGGCTTAATCTCCCCCAGGATCAGGTTTTTGTACCAGCACGGGCCCTATAGGATCATCTCCTGCAATTCTAACCGTAAGAAAAATACACAGTCTTTATTTTCATTTTATCTACTTTCTTTCACTTTATGTAATTCCCTCACAAAGTCATCAGATCACCCCTAATGTTGTCTGTCTGTCCTCAGGATGCAAACTAATCAAAGAAAATGCGAACAAGCTGCCAGCGTAGATGCCAACCTGTTGGGAAGACAGGGACATGGGCAAAGTTCAAGGCTTAGGCAATGTTATTCTGAGAAAGCCTTCTCACTACTAAAAATGAGCTCCACAGTAGTGCCAGTGAGCCCTAGCCATGTGCTGGTGAGGCCCGTCAGGCGCAGCACCCGGTTCGTGTCATGTAGGTTTTCTTGGTTTATTTGCTTACACCAGAAGCCTACTGGTCTCAAACTGCCTTTTGCTTGTCACTGCCATGGTGAGAAAACATGCGGCGGGGGGAAGCTCTTGGCAGAAGTGAGTCAGCCTCCTCGCACAAAGCATCGCCACCGGGCAGAGAAGCAGAACCAGAAGAGAAGCACAGCTTGCAGAAGTCCTGAAATTGCTAACTACTGAAAGCAGGAATAATAAGCTCAAGGGTCACTCTTTCTGTGTCTTGTTCTTACGTCCCTCCAAAAGAATTTGTCACTGCCTGTTCTTGGAGACAGATCTTTGATTGCCATTATAGCAACTTTTACGAGTAGATAATCTTTGATGTCCATGGCCGTGCTTTTCACTGACCCGACCAACATGTGCCAGCAGGACTGGGAACAGCCTGCAGAGGGTAGATACCGGCAGAGACCAGCTGGATCTAAGCTAAATAGAGAACAACTAGCCCAATTCCTCCTTGTTAAAACCAAGATTTTTGCACCATGACCGAGTGTAGGCTAGAACCTCTTTAATGCCAGGCAACGCCTTACATACAAGTAATTTAGGACTCAGAGGGCAGATGGCTCCAGTACCAGTCTCTTCTTCCTCCAACAAGCTTTAAAATGCTAGAAGTTAGAGCATTTTGGAAAGACAGCCATAAGAAAGAAGGATGGACTGACTCAGTCCCTACTCCTGAGCTCAGCTGCATCCTGGACAAATGGAACACATACAATCAATATCTACCAGGAAAACAAAGGAGACAGAGGCAGTAAAAAGGAAGGAAGTCCCTGACTAAAACATTTAATTTTTCCATATTTTTCTTCACGAATATCCCAAAACATAAAGCAGGCAGATTTTTTGCAGAAGTGACCAGGATTTATTAAAGACAGGATATTGATATGAAACATTCATGACCCTCAACTTAGCAGTATTTCTCTTGGATGGGATAATGAAGTGAATTTATTACGTATCAGTGCCAAGAAGCTCATAATAAAAATACAGATTATAGTTCTCAGATTCATCAACTCAGACCAGATATTTCTGAAAAAATACACTACAACAGCAGGAAGAATGTAAGTCTCATAAGATACTTGGGTTACCAAAGCTGCATATGAAATACATATTTTATCCAACAACAGGATACAAAGTAAATGATTTGATTTTAAAATTCCGGAACAAAGGCAGTCTGTGAATACATGAGAAGGAGAACCCTTGTAGTGTTATCCCAGGTGTGGGGCGTAAGGAGGAAGATATATAGTTATGTTGGACATAAACAAAGCAAGCAGAGATTTTATTGCACTGCAAGTTGCTGATTTTATGAGACTTGAAATAAAATAATAAAGCACGTATAAAGCAAGACAGAGAAATACTGCAACTTCTCAGTAACCTTGGCTTCAGAGAAGGTTCAGACAGAACATAGCCACAGCAAAGTTTTCAGTTGATTCTACCCTGATCGCTTGGTCTCCTATTCTCTTCCATTCCTGACCTTCGCTTCTTTCTTTGCTGGTTAATACCTACTGGAGAATCAGCCAAGGAGGATCCATTTACTAAATTCTTAATAGTGAGCTCTGAATACTTCATTCCGGTTCTGTCATGCTCTCTGCAAAAAGGGAAGATCTCTCTTCAAAATGTTCCCAGAGCTTGCCTGCATCACATCTGCATGGTCTGCATGGCTGCAGGAAGACTGAATGCGTCAGCATGCTGTGAAAGAAAGAACTCATACATCTTGAGGTGTGATTGAAGGCATTGTCACTCTGGAAAGTTTCCATACATCACAGTATAAGGGACCGGCCCTTTAGTGACCTTCATATCCAGACATACTACCAAGGGGGAAAGATTATAAGATTATTTTGATTTTAGTGCCAAGGATTTTGAGGGTTTCTCATTCCTCACTTCTTCCAGCCCACCCTCAGGAAAAACAGTGAAAAAAAAAAGCAGAAAAAATAAAACAAACAAGCAAGTACCATGGTATTTCTAATTGCCCTCCAATACAGAACAAGCAAAAAAGCATTTAAAGCTGCTTTAGTTTTGGCAAATTACTAATCATGAGATCTCTAGTGCGTGTCTGTGTTTAGTAGAGAACGTAATGGAAAAAAAAAAATAGAGCATTAGTGACTATCCAAGAAAGATTTCAAGAAAACAGGGTGGAAGGGAGTTTGTTTGGATTTAATGTTTCCCCAGCAGCATCTCTAATCCAAACATTACACCACAGGTCAAATGGAGGGGAGCCAGAAAATGAAACACATTAAAAATAGCCCTTAAAAAGGAAAGTGAAAGTGACCAGTTTCATTCCACCTTTTGTGACCATGAAATGCAAATTCTGTGACGAAAAACAAATCTGGGCTCTGGTACCATCACTGACTGTAAATACCGCAACCTACAGATGGGAGGTCCAACAGAAAAATATGCAGTCAGCTTCTAAAATTCTTCCAGACTTAGAAATCCAAGCTGGTACTACTACTTGTAAGTAAACTTATGTTAAAATATTTCATTTTTTAACTGACAGTTTTGATTTAAAAATCCTGTTATCAAAAAGCTGCAAGGTGCTTGTAGTTTTAATACATTAACTTAGTTCTACAAGTCAGCACCATAAAACAGTAACAATAGTATGCCACATTTGAAATACGACAAACTGTCCTCAGCCCTTTGTCCTTGCACTTGCAAGCTGCCTCCTTGCAGACAGAGAAGTTCAGCAAAGCTCTCTCACAAAGCTGACTGCCACCATGATCAGAAAAACGGCATCTGGAAGCTGCCTTGGTAATAATTTATAGCCATAAGGTTAAGTCTTCACAGCTCCATATCCTAGCTAACAGCCTGGTTCACACATTGCAATACAGTTTTCTTCTGGATATTCCTTTGAACTGAAGGAAATTAACCTTTTTAATGTTTGATAACACTCTGACTACACATCCTGATGCCGATATAGGCTTATTTCTCCTTTATTTCATGGGGCCTCAAAGTTTAAGAAGTTGAGGGAAGAAAGAGCATTGTGGCAACGGAAAGCAGTGACATCATCCCTAGCAGATCCTCACAGACAGGTTAACCCAAACCCCCTCAATGCCTCTCAGACTGGCAATATTGCAAAATGCCTGTAAGGCAATTTTTCTCTCTTCTCCAGCTGCTCTGTGGGAATGAGACATGCACCATTAAACAGGGAACCAGAGGGTTAAGCATTACATTGCCTGCAAGACAGAGCACTTGAGGCCCAAACAAGCAAAATGCCTTAGCCAAAGAAAAAGCAATTCCAAACTTCTTGTCAAGTGTCATTGAGGAAAAAAAGTGATCTTACTGGAGGATGAAATGACCAGCAACTTGCAGCAACAAAGCAAGAAATACTCAGTTTGGGAGAAAAGTCTGAAGCATTCTCAGAGGATGCTGACACATTGAAAAAGTTACTCTCTCCTGAGGCTGGAGGAAGACTCCCTCAGAAGGAGGGGACACCTGTCTATCCTGACATGTCATCTTGTGGGAAAAGCAGCTTGGGAGGAAAACTGAGAAAAGACAAGTTCTCTATTTAAGAATTCATCCAGACAGGGAAACTTGTTCAAATACTACAAGGTGATCACTTCAGGCTTCTGAAAGGAGCAAGCTCGGCATCTCTTGAAAGGAACAGGCACATGTAAACAACGCTCCAGGGGAAAGACATTGATGAAAGGTATTGTGCTGTGCACTTAAAATGAAAAGATAAAACTGCTCCAAACAGCTAAGGGCTCTGCAGAGGTCTGAACAAAGGTAAAGTGGGAACTGCAGACTTGCAAGATTTCAAAGACTGGATTTTGACAGGGCCCTTACACGCCTTGCTGAATGCCGAGACTCCCTCAATGCCATGCATGGGGCGAGTTGGGCTTCCGAGAACATGATCCACAATGACCAAGAGGCAATTTACAGAAATAAGAAATGCCAAGCCATACTCGAGACCTTTAGCACCTAGCAGAGGGCTACCAGGAGGTGTCTCTGTTCAGGGTTCTCAGCCTAGAATTCTCTTTTGGAGCTGAATAAACCCTTTATTTCACAAGCGAGCAACATTGCAGTCCTCTCTAAGAAGATTCGAGTACCAGTGCTGCTGCTGGCCCACTTTGTTCAGCATCCCTCAGCACCCACAGTTCATTCTAAGGTTTGAATCCACACCTCTCAGTTCCCAGAAGAATGCTCTAACCTCTTGTCCCTGCTAATGAAGCTGTTCTTCTGGCTGCCTCCTGACGCAGAACGCATGCATGGCATTCTAGCCTCCTGCCTGGGTGTTGGAGGTCTTCACTCTCAGCCTACTACCTCCCATGGTTGGGATGACCCCAACCCCTCACATGACCCTCATCAAGCTACACAGTTTTTAGGACGATAATAAAAGAGTCAGTTCTGAAGCCTTATGGGCAAATTTTCCCTTCAGACCAGAGGTTTCTGGAGGGTTTGCAAATGACCAGTAAAACTCTGGGCCTGGGCTGCAGAAGGAGATGAGTCTCAAACAGAGCACAACAAAACTTCCCTGTCGCAGTGATCCCAGCGGAAGCCAGGGAGGAAATGGGAAAATTGAGTCAATTGAGTGAGCAGTCATGGCCAGGAATGTCTTTGGTTTCTAAACTGCTTGATTGAAAAAGAAAAAAAAAAAAAGGGAGAAAAAAAAGTCTGTGGTAGAAAAAGCCCAGTAAATCAATTAGTCAGTCATTTCCAGTTCAAATATTTCCATAAGTGCTTGGCAGTGTTTTCTATGTAAGGGATGTCTACTGCTGGTGAAAGATTTCTTAGATGGCAGAGAATTCCTCTTGATGACAAACTCTCCTCAGACAAACTCCAGTCTAGGCAATTTCCCTTTGGAAGCCCTCACAACTTGTTAATTTGTTCAAGGATTTTGAGCCTTCTTAAAAGAAAAGCCAGTTGGCTATCAGTTCCATTTCTAAATCTGATACACTGAAAGAGAGAGACAGTACTGAAGTGTAGGAAAATTCCTAAATTTAAGACACCAGTAACATATTATGTATCTGACCTGAATACTCTACCTTCAGAGAAAACATTTACACAAGTCCTTGATGTGTCCCGAACAGCTCTATAAACAAGCTCTGTTTAAGAATAATTTTGTCTATTACTGAAATGCAGCCTCTTCTGAATTATAACTTGGCAGCTGAAAGCTGGCAACTCTTAAATAGACAAGTATACAGCTAAAAGTAAAGAGAAATACTGCAATCTTTTATATTCTGATAACCTAAACTCCCCCTTAAGTTCTAAAATCTAATTAATTTGAGATTTGGATGTGTTGTGTGAATTTAGGCATCTCTTCTTACAGAAAATATTGTGGGTTTTTAGTCAGTCCCATGAGCTCAATACAGATTTACAAGATAAGGAGTTCACGATCTGGCTCTGCAAGCAGGCGGCAGTTATGTTCTGCTTATTAAAGCTACTAAAGCATATATGAACGTCGGGGCAGTTCTGTCATCTTCTGCTCTGCTGCTGACGGGCTGTGTCCTTTGAGATCACCTTCTGTGCTTTGTGCATTAATCAAATTGGTCTTGCAGGTTTGCTGAAAATCCAGAAGGCTTTGCCAAGAACCTAGAAGCTGTTCTCTCCAGTCCATGTCTTCGTCACAGCCAGACAACTGCCTAACAGTCAAGCAATGTGTATAAGAACATAACACGTCTGAGTCCAAACTGGAGAGCAGGGCACAGCCAGACTCTGATTATTAATCCCAGATCAGACCATACTCCCACAATGGGGCGTACATGACAGCAAACACGCAAGTAGGATTATGAAAATTAATGACACAAAGACAAATTTTAATTATAGCACATAAGTGTCTCCATTGGGCAAAACTATCCAAAAATATCAACTCATTTATTCCTAAACTTCAAAAAGTGGTTACAATGCCACTAATGGAGGATCTGCAATCCCAGCATTTGGTGGCTTTGTCTTATTTTTCTTAATTGATTATGCTGGCAAACTACATATGAGGACAGATGATAAATACTCCTCAATATTCCTCATGGAGAATGCTCTAATGCTTTCTTTTAAAGAGATCTAAATGATGCCATTTCTCAGGGTGTTTTTTTTTTTTCTTTCAGCTTTGAAATGGGAAGTGAAGTGCTCATCAGCTGCAAAGTGCTACTTTAATATCACCCATGCAACAATTACCTCTGCAATAACCTTCATTATATTAAATTACATACTATCCTTCCTCAGTTCGGTGTGAAGACTAGCTGAAGAATAAAATAAGAAAAAAAAAAACAACACTGGAAAGCCATTGTACAGTACAGTGCCTGTATAACAAAGGTGAAGTTACTTGCTGCAAGGAAACCATGTATCGCTTAAGAGCTGCCTGCCTTTGTTTGAAGTCTTAGATAAAACCTAAATGAAGTCCCCTCACCTATTCTAATATTCATTTCACTGATGCAGTGTCATTGCTGAAAATACACATATATGACTGAATAATTCAAGACTGTTGCAATACCCAGTCATGAGGAGTTAAACAATGAAGACAATTTTGCTGTCCTAATTTTACTGTCTTAATTTTAATAATTCTTGTAGCAACCCAAATATTCTCACGAGGTCTCTTTCCATATAGAGAAGAGGTTTATTGATTCTCTTACTTTCTCTGAATAACCAGTAATGGTCTGTTTCTTTCTATTCCATTCTAAAAATATGTCTGTCTGTACTTGCTGGCTTTTAGCAAACTCACATAACTATTAAAATTTTGATTTTTTAAAGTGTAATTTGCTCTGACAAGTGGCTCATCAAAATGACATTAAAATTCTGCACGTTTTATGTCTCAGTGACTTCCAGGTAAAATTAATTCCATTTACAAGGTGTAGGCTTGGGGGGGGGGATTTTTGGTGGTGTCTTTTCTTCTCAGCCCCATTGACTGCCTAGGAGTTGAAAACTCATCTGCACTCTTTTTCATTTAGTCATTAACACTAGTAATAGCAACTACGCAGGACGAGACATGCATTTAAGAGAACAGAGCAGTGTAAGCAAAGGCAGAATGTAATAACTGAGAAAAGAGTTAATTCAGTGACACTGAATAGAAAACAGTTCACAACTGCACAAAATAATCAGCATCCTGAAAAAAAAAAGTAACAAAAATGGTACTGGTGGGTTTCAAGATGTTCTGGGCAAGGCACATTCTTCACTGATGGATAATTCTGTAGCAAGGTCATAAGCAAGCACAGCGCCAGCAGTGAGAGGAGATCGAGAAAGACTGTAAACAGAGGTGGACCCTAACAGAGCTGACTGAAAAGATTAAGGGTTCTGCTCCAGAATCTGCAGCCCCAGAGCACAGCTTGAATACTAAATTAGGGATCTCCTCTGCATCCTTCAATAGGCAATGTGTGGTGCCAGGACAGATGGCTATGGGCTCTCTGCCATGGGCCCCGTCCGTGGCACCTCCCCACCCCCACACCTGGCTCTGGATAGCTGCTGGTTTGGGTGACTTATCTGATTATAACTTTGTGAAGTCTTGCCTAAGCTGGACCAGTAATATTGATCATGTGTGTAACCAACATGTTCACTGGAAAGAATGTGGAACAGCTTATGCTCTTTGACATATATTTACGCTGTGAAGCAAGCACCAGCTGCTGAAATCCCAATGGAGAGAGGATATTGCCAGCTCTACCCCAGCTAGTTTGGATCTCTGAAAGTGGTCATGGCTTTCTCTCCTTCGCCTTTAGAAATCTTGTTGAAAGTGGGGGAACTGGTTGAGACAGAAAAGGAGACCACAAGCAGCAAGAAAATGATCAGTATCCCTGAACTCATGCTCCTGGAATTAAAATGTTGGCTTTGTTAACACCTTTGTCAGCAAAGAGATCAATCACAGGAAGCCCCACTGATGTTTATCAGCTCTGTATCAGCTTCTCAAGAATTGTCCTTCTGCTCTGAAAGTTCACAAGTTTATCTTTACCGCCTGAAAGTGAAGAGCTAACAGAGATACTCCATACAGATAACATCATTTCAGGAATTCAAGAGCTCTCACGTTCCCAGAGAAACAGTGAAGGGGCATCTACTTGTTCTTCTTGTCAGGTGTCACAGAGATAATGCCCATCAGTTTCTCCACTGTAGATTATTGTTAAGAGTGAGAATATAGTATCATATTTATGGTTCAGGCTTCCAAAGCATCCATGGGACGTGATGTCTTCTAAACACTGTGTCTGGAAACTACATATTCAGCTAGGCTCCCCAGATCATTCTGGAAACATCTATGATTTTTGCACACACAGGGAAGGTGCTCCAGCCCTGACTGTCTTGCTGGGTCTTCAGTGAACTCATTCCAATTCATAGCAATGTCTTTCCTATACTTAGGGAGCCAAAACTAGCCACAGTATCTAGGTGTGATCTGATGACTGCTCAGGCAGATACTCACTTCCTTCGAACCACCGGCCCTGCTCCTCTTGATAGAGCCCGGGATGCTGTTGGCCCTCTTTGCTGCTGGGGCATGCTTGCTGGCTCATGTTTCACTTGCTGTGTATCACAACCCTACATTCCCTTTCAGCACAGCTGCTCCACAGCCAGTCAGTCCCCAGCCGGTGTTGCTGCCAGGGGGTCTTCCTTCCCACATGCAGACCTTTGCATTTGTCCCTGTTGAATTTCATAAGGTTGTCATCGACACATTCCTCCAGCCTGTCTAGGTACCTCTGAATGGCAGCCTTGTGCTTTAGCTTACTGACTTGTTCCCCCAGTTTGTTGTCATCTGTAAACCTGGTGAATGTGCACTCAGTCTCCTACCTCAGGTCCTTGCTATTAAACAGAGCATGTCCCAGGACTGGCCCTGTGCTGCTCCACTTGCCAAAGGTCCAGGTTGAGTATGACACATTAACCACTGAAAGAGTCCGTTCCAATCTCATACCACCACAGAACAAGAGGCTGCATCATCAATGCAAAAATGAGTGCCTTCACAACAGCAGTGTCATAAACTGCTTTGTGGGTTGCAGTGTTCCAAAAGATCATAAAAAAGTATGCGCTTATCTTATTTGGACTGAGTCTGTGGACACTAAAAAGCCACCATCTGCGCACAGAATACATAATCTCCTTGAAAAGATTAGTTGTCCTCATACTTCCCATTTGGTAGTCATATTTTTACATTTAGTACCTATCACCATGTCAGCAACACTCACTAAATACAAAGGAACAGAAAGATAGATGCAAGCCACCCTTGAGCACAGGTGCTTACCAGGTTAACAGGTGGTTTATACGTAAAAAACAGTAAGGAAAAATTAGCTTTTTTCCTTACCCTACAGTTTACCAAACTCATAGACACAGGATGTTCTGCAGGCTAAAGTGAAATTGGGTTCAAAACAGATTAGAGAAATTCAGAGGACAGTCTCCAGTGACTACAAAACACAGTGATCCAAATACTGTCGTGGACACATTTAGGTCCTCTACTTCTCCATCAGTATCTCCTACCAGCCTCTTTTAGAGACACAACACTGTGCTAGGTAGGCTCTTTTTCCAAGCCAGTGCACAGCTTTTATTAGGCCTTTCTAATAGACAGAAATGCTTAAAAATAGAGCCTCCCACCAAAATAAATAAATAAATTCCATCAGTGGCTTCAGAGTTTCATCTTAAGCTCCAGCAGAAAGATCCTACCATTTTGTCTGAGCTGTCATGGTTCTTCAGGCTTCTAGCAGGCTATCATGTAATATTAGATGCTATGATGCAAAAAAAGAAATAAATCAATCCAGAGTACCAAGTGCAGATCATCTGAATACCTGGAGCAATTATAAGAACGCTTTCAGAACTTCTAGAAATTGCTATCTTATTAACAGGTTATGTCAGCATCTTCTAACTGACAGTATCCATTCCTAAAGCAGCTGGCTAAACTTGAGAGAAAAACTGTAGTTTGCTTCAGATAATCACCTTCCAACTCCCCCTCCAAAATTCTCCTTTGCTATGCTGACTACAAAACCTCAGTAATATTTCGAGCACTAAGGCGCCAAGTTCAGTACATAACATGCTGCTGACAAATATCATTTTGTTATGCACTGTGGGCCATGGTGGGTTGTTTGCTTGCTAAATAATTGTGCTGGTGTAAAGAAAGGTTGGGATTTCTAAGAGGCCCACCAGATTAAGATCTCTGTTGGCTGACCTAAAAGACAAATAATTTCTTTTTCCATAACTCAAAAGAAGAAATTGCTTTCTTCAAATTAGGTAAGTGGCAGTGAAATGTGTAACAAGCCAGCTGGCCTGTTTGGAATGTGTTGAGAAGGCAGGAAAGATGTTGTGATGCAGGATGATGAGAGTATTTGGGTATGACATTTGAGAGCCATGGCTGACATAAAGTTTTGACAAGATATTTGTAAGGTCACTGTGACACTGATTATATTCAAAATCCACAAGCAGGGTAAATATAATAAAAGTAAGGTTAATATAATAAAAACCAAATGTGATGATCTGATTTATATGATTTATAAAAGGCCATGTATTTGTAGGTTCCTCCAAAATGATAACTCTTTATCTCAGCAGAGCAAGATCACCAAAATAAAAGTATGAAAGAGATCTCTGACTGCTAGTGGAGTTACAAATTTTAAGAATACCTCTTTGATTTTAGTAACAAAGCATGTTTCTGCTTACACCAGCTGACAACTTCAAATGATTTATTCTGTGTTATGATAATTTATGTAAAGTATGACTTAGAACAGGAACCATCTGTATAATGAAGATGACACTTTGCATTTACATAACCGTCCCTGGTTATTCCCTTAGCCTGTAATAAAAAGCCTTTAATAAAATAACAACAAAAATGCAGTAATTAAAGCAATGTTTCACAGTTCAGAAAAACAAAACTCACAACAAATACCAATTTCCCGATGATGTATTACTTCCTATCATCTTCTCAGCCCTATGCAGAAGGATCCTGTGTTCTGAACACAAGTCCCTGGGCATTGTAATTTACTGATTTCTGAAATGCATTATAAATGCTGTTCTCATTTTTAGGCCAGTTATTTGCATAAACAACTGTTCTCATACTTGGACTTTCTATAGGTGGGTCAGATAAGAGCAGGTAATCTGCTTAGCAATTCATGCCAGAGATTTCTAGAGCAGACTAGTGGAGTTGATTGGGAGCTGAACCCTGATGCACAGACATGCTTTCGTAAGCCTCTGACTTCGTTCACAACAATCTCTGATTTCTGATCCATGGGACCACAGACACAATTCAGCCAGATGTCAAACATTCTCACTGCCACACCGGTTTCACTGGGAGGGCCATAAGCAGTGACAGAACTATGACCTAGGTACAGGAGTCACCGTGTACTTTCTGCTGCCATAAGAAAATAATTTCACTAAATTGTATGGGTTTCTTAATTGCTCAACACATTTTCATAGCTGACTCATCTTCAAGGCCTTACACACACCTAGGATCACAAGAAAAAAAACATGTTGCATTTGTGGTACCTTCCATCCAAGGATCAGAGGGTACCCTATCCACACAGCTAAGCATGTGGGAATTAGCCAAATGTTTCCTCTGTTGTATAAATGGACATCATGAGCTACAGTACTTTTGCTCCTTGCCCATCTTTTCCTTGTATCTGTTCTTCTAGAAAAGTCAGACTGTTGCTCTTGCACTAAGTTCAATAACTGCTTGAATAAAGGAGAAATTTATGTTTGACTGCAGTGCATCTTCCAGAAAATCCTCTAGTCTTTACTTGCAGATACGGAGAAATACTTAATTTGCCAACCAGCAATTTCCTCCAAAGGTTAGCCAACTTTCTTATTAAAAATACGAACCCTGCTTCTAATTTGAAATTTTCTGGCCTCAGCTTCCAGCCACTGATTCCTGTTACGCCTTTTGCTCCTGTTAAAGTGACCTTTTAGTAACCCACTATTTTAGCATTAAGTATTTTCTTCCCATGAATGTACTTACACAGTACAAATGACCCACCGCTCTAGTTTCATTTTAACAGGAGAACTCAAGCTGTTAAGTTTAACTCTCTCCTTAAGTAATTGGAGGTCATGTAAAAAAAAAAAAAATCTTGTTTTCCCTCAATTCTTCATTCTGTTAATTAGAGCAGAATGTTAGAAATATCCTCAGAAATATAGAAATAAGTAAGACATCCCTGCTTGGCCTAGTTATACAGCATGACTCAACAGTGGCCACACACTTGCAGCACATTAAAACTTTTTAAAAAAAAGAAAAAGCACTACTTATGCAGGCAGTGAGCCAAAGTTACTCCCTGTAAATCTAGTATAGTATTGAACACTTATAAATGATTAACTAGCACAGAAGTTAGAAAGTTAAACTACAAGAGAAAAAAGAGCCCATAACATGAATAGCAACAGCACACAAAATTCCAAACACTCGATTTCAGTGTGATCTAGCTTACAGAATGAAAAAATTCAGTCAAATTTAAAAGCCATAATAGTGCAGTTACGTGGCCTTCTTGCCTCTGATGTCTAATGAGCTCATAAGCTACTACTGCTAACCTGCTTAATCCAAAATCGAAAATTTTTTTTTTGCATTGATTTTACATCTTTTTTGCAACTAGAATTAAATAAAAATCTTGAAAAGTTTAATTAATAATTTGTTAAATTACATTTTCCATCTTAAAAGTAGCCAGCTTCAGGCTTAATACTTCATCTGACTTTCACAGTCTGTTTAGAGGTCTGAACTAGCAAATACACTGGCTGAGAAAGCAATGCAACAGTATATTAGCTGCTGCTTTTGTCCTTAATTCCTTCATGGCAGCCTTCGGCTGTAATATGACCAACCTGATAGCCTATGATGAGAAGACTGCTTGGTGACGGGGGGAGAGCAGTCGATGTGTACCTCGACTTTATCAGTGCTTTTGACACTGTCTCCCATAACATCCCAGTAGACAAGCTTATGCAGTATGCGCCAGTTAAGCGGACAGCGAGGAAGACTGAAAACAGAACGAACTGTTGGGCTCAAAGGGCTGCGAGCAGCAGCACAAAGTCCAGTTGGAGGCAAGTAACTAGCGGTGTGCCTCAGGGGAAGATAGTGGGGCCAAGGCTGTTTAACCTCTTCGTTAATGATTGGACAATGAGACAGAGGGCACCCTCAGAAAGTTTGCAGATGATACAAAACTGGAAGTAGTGGCTGATAGAACAAAGGGTCGTGCTGCCATCCAGAGGGACCTGGACAGGCTGGAGAAAAAGGCCAACAGGAACCTCATGAAGTTCAACAGAGAAGTCCTATCCCTAGGCACGAATAACCCCATGCACCAGTACAGGTTGGGGGCGATTGGCTGGAAAGCAGCTTGGTAGAAAAGGACGTTGGGGTCCTAATGAACAAGCTGACTATAAGCCAGCTATATGACCTTCCAACAAAGAAGGCCTAGAGCCTCCTGGGCTGCACAAGGCAGAGTATCACCAGCAGGTCGAGGGAGGTGAGCCTTCCCCTCTGCTCAGCCCTGGTGAGGCACAGCTGGAGTGCTGGGTCCAGTGCTGGGCTCCCCAGTGAACATGAGACATGGACATACTGGACTGCATCAAGTGAAGGTCCAGGAAGATTATAAAGGGCTCAGAGCATCTGACATACGGGGAGAGGCTGAGAGAGCTGGGAGTGTTCAGGCTGGAGAAGAGAAAGCTCAAGGGGATATTATCAATGTGTGTAAATACCTGATGGGGGAAATAAAGAAGAGCCACTGTTTTCATTGGTGCCCAGTGAAAGGATGACAGGCAGTGGGCACAAATTCAAATACAGGAAATTCCACGTAAATACAAGAAAAATATTTTTTACTGTAGGAGTGATGAAGCACTGGAGTAGGTTGCCCAGAGAGGTTGCAGAGTCTCCATCCTTGGAGATATTCAAAACCTGACTGGTCATGGTCCTGAGCAACCCGCCCTGGTTGACCCTGCTCTCAGCAGGGGGTTGGACTAGATGATGTCCAGGGGCCCCTGCCAACCTCAACCATTCTGCGGTGCTGTGAATGTGCATGTGAAAGAAATTCTTTTCATTAGGGATATCATTTTGCCATTCAGAGAAGTCCCTTGCCCCTAGTTGCAAACCAATGTGTTTTGAAACTTCCATGCTCTTTAGAATTTTGTTCCCTTGGCCTTTTTGATAAACAATTATTTTTCTGTGCCTCATCCACTCTGTTAAGAATGAAATTCCTCCAATCTGAAAGAGTCTAATGTGTTTGGCAGATGAAAAAGCAGAAAGAGAAAGATAATATAGGATGAATGGTCAAATATCACTTCTTATGCTAGCAGAAACTAAAGCAGGCTATATTTAGAGAGGTCAGCAAATGGACTCTTGAAGATGACTTTGTCAACACCCATGATAAGTGGGACCATCTATATGCTTGAAGTTAGGCTTGTGATTAAGAACTCCATTGAATAAGGCCAGAATATCAAAAAAGGGAGCCCCCTGAATTCTGCTCAGCATATGGACAAAGCCTAGAGCAATAAAATCAGCTAAACAAGCCAAAATTAAAAATTCTCAAATGCAGCGGTATTGCTTGTTGGGTTTTTACTAATTCTCCCTAATACTGAAGATATTAAAGCACGATGTACTAATGTACTATACCCAGTAGCCCTTTAAGTTACATCTACTAATTTACTTGCTGGAGTTTTTATGCCACAGATACCAATTTGCAATTAGTTCAGTCTATGTTCACAAACCTGTGAAGAAATGATTTCCATTTCAAACTCCAAAACACAACTTGTTGGAAAAAGGCACTAAGGTTCCTAAACATGACCAGATCAGCTCTGCTACCAGGAAACCAAGGTAATTCTCAAATGAACACATACATGCCTTGCAATGCAAATCATCCTGAGCTATCCATTGATGTGCACCATAGTCCTATTAAGGGTAGACCAGACAATACATGTACAGCATGCCATAGTGAAAGTATTACAAGTAGTTTTATTCATTATAGGGCCATTTTAGCAGAAACAGGGCACCAGGGGATCACATACTTAAGATACCCTGATCTCCACTGTGCTTTAACATAAAATTGGCCCTTGAGGTTAAGAGGACTGAGGGAAGAAAGACAGGGAAGTTCTAACCAGTTTCACTATTGCTCGCTAATAAATCAGCTTAGCAACTTGCCCTCATTTGAATTTAGATATTCTGGAGGGAAAATAAAATGAAAATCTGGGGTCAGAAAACTTCAGAATAGGTAGTGGTGTTGCTCAGGAGTCCCACTCTGCCTGCAGTTCGGTTTAGGGAGAGTTGTTTTGGGTTTCTGCGTGTACATGCTGCTTTTTTTTTTTTTTTTNNNNTTTTTTTTTTTTTTGTGACTTTGAGAAAAGTACCTGAGAGCTGTGTGTTTTTATGCTGCACAGAAAATACCACTTACTATAGGACTGGTGAACAATAAGCCCTAACCGCATTCAAAGAGCTCTTTTTTATTATTACGTGAATAAAAGAAACATGGAAGGAATCAGTTTTTCCCTTGCTTGCTCTCTCTCCTTCACATAAAATACAAGACAGCCCTCACACAAATTTTACCGTTTAACACACAAATTCAAAAGTGCAGCTTTCCTAACTCTCAGGTTCCTTATCAAACACCATTAAATTTTCTAAAGAAAATACCAATTACATTCCCCACCTTCTTCAGATGTCAAAGGCTGCCGTTTACTTCAAAGCCCCAAGGGGCCTCCAGTTCCTCTTTTACTCTGGTAAAAGCAGAGGCCAGTTCAGAGAGGAAAAAGAGAGAGAGATTCAGTGTTTTGGCCTTGATACGCAGATTCTATTAAAACAAGCAAACAAACCTCAGGGAGAAAAGAATACCAGGAATGGGGGGATGCTCTGAACACTCAACCCACCTGCTCCAGACTCTCTAACCTCAAAGCCTGTACCTAAGTTTCAAGGATTTCTTTACTAGTGCTGGCTTTAGAAAGCTCTGATTTACCATGCACGAAAAGTACTTCAAGTCACTTTAGAAGGCTAACAGTACTGTAAAAACGAAAAACAAAGCCTTGACCGTGTCTGATAGTCCCTGGTTTCTGCAAACCCCTCTGCTATTTGTTTCACTCCACCAAATAAACCCACACCAAATGGATGTTTTGGCAGTGGTCCCAGACACCTATGCCACCAAGTCACAAGCAGCTCACCGTGACACTTCTCTTGTAATGAGAAGGAGCGAGCTGCAGCAGCAGTTCTTCAGTGTTTTTCCCTCCCTGCTCTCCCGGGGTTCAATCCTCACGCCCTCTCTTGCCTTCTCCAGCCTGTTTGAGAACTGCTGGCCCTGGGAGAAGGCAGGAAGGGAGGGATGGGGAGCTGCAGGCTCTGTCCTATGAGGACAAGGCTGCTCTTGCTAGGAAAACCATGGGGAATGCAGCTAGCAGCGACCAGGCAGGGATGGCAGGAGGAGGCACACAACCAACCACAGCGACAGGAGGGCAGGCTGGCAGCCTCCAGCACGAAAGACGGAGGCCGCGTTGGCCGCTAGTTACCACACACTCCTGCTTCTCCTGCCCTGTGTTGTCTGCCCTCCTCCCTCATCTTCCCCAGGCAATGAAGGCCCCTCCAGCCCTGCACCGGCCCCCTCGTCCTCGCTGCTCCCTTAGCTCTGACTCCTGAGGCACAGCACACCGCACCACGGCCCGGCCCCCCCGGGGAGTCCATGCTCCCCGTCAGACAGAGGTGCGTCCCAGCCTGGCAAGCCGCCGCGCGGCATCGCTGGGAGAGGAGAACAGCAAAACATTATACGGTGCGAAAAGCCGCTTGGATGGGAGGGTAGGCAGCTGGTATGTGAGAGCAGGAAGATTCAGAAGGAAAAGCTGCTGAGCAAAGCTAAGCCCAGCTGAGACACTGAGTGGTAGGCACAGCAACAGCAAGAGAGAGAAAAAGTAAAGACAAAGATCTTCTTCAAAAGAGCTGGAAAGGATTATGTAGGATGGTGACCACATCTTTCCTCAACCATTCAGGCTTGCCTTCCAGCTAAGCAGAAAAAAGGAGAGCTCATTTTTTATTATGTGTGAGGAAGCTCTGGGAAGCTTCTTTTGAGAAGAGCGCGTATTCCTCATTCAGGGGACAAGAAACAGATTTTTCTTTTGCAAATTGCTTCAAGCACTAAGATAACCCAAGCACTGGTTTCTTCCTGAATCCCAGGAAGAGCCCTACTTGTATACAAAATGTTCATAAACAGAATAGTTAGCCCATTCCAGAGACCAAAGGGAAGAAAGAGCAAACAGACCCACCAGACTGCGACAGCGTGCGTGCATGCTGGAAAGCATAGTGGGCACTTCTGGGAGCAGTCAGAAATGGGAATGGGTGAGGACAGAGGCCTTGGCCACACAGAAAGCTGAGAGGTCTCACAGAAGGGACCGAGGTTTTAGAAACCAGGGAGTGGAAGTATAAGCGTTTGAGGTTTCTAAGAGGGAAATCAAAAAGAGAATCATGACTGGGAAAAGTTGCTAAATGGAGAGAGCTCTCTAAGGAAGGCACTGAAACACATACCCATCACATCAATGTCTTCCTCTCTGGGGAATCAGCATCTCTGCTCTACGCTCCACGCACCTGGCTGGGGCTGGGGGCACACCGCACCACCGGGGGTGGGAGTCCCTGCTGTGTAAGTAGGACCCGGCACAGCTCTCACTGCCCTGCAGAAGCCACCACAGCCCTTAAGCCAGAGCTAGCATTCTGCTAAATCAGTATAACTCACGCTGCGGATAAGCAAAGACAAGGGAGGAGGAAGGCAGTTCCTCAGCGCTGCTTTGGGGTGTGACATGAGCCACACCGTACAGCCCTGAATCAGCCTACCTCCATCTGCAGGAGAGAGGTCCCTCTTCCCAACAAGCTCATGAGTGGCAGGGACTGGCAGATGAATTGGCTGGCACACTCGCAGGGGGACAGCCATGCAGAAAATAAGCACCATGTTAAATCACTGGGCGTCTCTGGGTTAACAGATTTTGGATGGTTTACCTTATCCAACTCTGTGGTCAATATTTCAGAATGGGAGAAAACATTGCAGCGTGTTCAAGAAAAAGAAGGCTTCAGCCTCCTCCAGTGGGAGGAGAGGATGACAAACTAGAGACAGACCTCATAGAGGCCAACAGAGGCATTGCTTGCACAGCAATACTGTAAGGGTAGCAATCTGCTGCCTTTTCCTGGTGGGTGTGTGAGCCCAGCAGGGCTGTGGCGATGGCAGCCAGCACAGAGCCTTGAACAAGGCTCTCGGGAGTGGCACAGCTTCAAGGGTCCAGCACGCCTCTCCCTGGAAAGGTGTTGTGCAGATTGCATCACATTTAAAACACATTTCATCACCAGGGCACACACTCTTTCTTATTTTCAGTTATCTACCAATAAGTCATTTGAATGAAGAATTACTCTCCAAGACAGCACAGGCATTTATCACACCCAGTTTCAACACCTGCTAGCAGCACCTAGCAGCACAAACCCAGAGACGTTTCATGGAGGGATCCTCTATTTTTTCCATGTATTCAAGCAGCCAGAGACTTCTGACCAACAGAATCATGCTATGTACAAAACTCTTAAGATCTAAATAATTAAATATTAGAAGTTTAGTTCTCAAAGTGATCCTAATAGGAAAAGAGCTGCAAAGAGCAGGATAGTCAAATAACACAACTGATAGCAACATTGTAAGTTGGTCTGTGCTGAAAGGCCAACTCTGCAGCTGCTGGGCAGGGAAAAAATTGCAGGCTGGAAAGAAAACATGCCTTGCAAATATAGAGCTTCCCTCAATTACCTGCTACAATAAAGGGGGAAAATGAATGTCACCCCTGTCACCTGCAACTGCGAAAGAGTAAACTCAAGCCAGTCTCCACCCAGAGGTACAAGTGCCAACATGTCAAGCAAAAGCATGCATATCAACAGGAACATAGTCTTCTCAGCACTGAGAAGGCTATAATGTAATTTACTATGGTTGGCACAAAGCAAACACCAGCTATCAGAAAGGAGATGGAGTCAGAGATTGTATTATTGGGATCTTCAGAAGAAACTCATCTGGAGAGAAGAAAAAGCTTTTATCCAGGAAAATGCAAATGAAGAAAACGAAGTGCAAGGCAATGTTCATACTGGAAGAAGGCAGTGAGATCAATTGTCTGCCCCAGCAATCGAAAAGAGCAGCATTAAGTCTTGAAATGGGTAACCAGGTGTCTTGTTCTAAAGGTCTTCTGCAGAAGCTGAGAGAAATGCAGGTGTTAGGTCCTCCCAGCTTATGCCTTGCTTGGACATCAACACGCCGCCAGTAAATGCTCCAGGATTGGCTCGCAAATGGGAGAAGTGAGGAACGCATCCTAGCATGCATGTCAGGACAAGGAGGAGGGAGGTGTATCGCTTCAGGAGGCAGCCAGTCTTAGCTTTCTGGGGCCGTACCAAGCTGATTTTAGGGCGGCAAGATACAGGCTCAGGTGAGTGGCCCGTGCCTGCTGGAGGAGAAGTTGCTGAGCCCCAGGTCGGGTGGGAAGGGCCATTGCCAGCCCTCTGCAGAGCCGTGGAGGAGCAGGGGCTGCCCCTGGCTGCGCTCCCCGCCCGGGCTGGGCAGGAGCTGCTCGTGGCAGCCACGGGTGCTCCTCTCCCCGCTGCAGGGCCAGGGCGCTCAGCCCTTACCACGCTCCCCGTCTCCACGCCCAGCAGCAGCACTGTCTGTGCAGGTCAGGGAGGGGGAAAACAGGAGAGAAAGAGTCTGGCAGCTACAGTTCTCCACCAGCAAAGCGGCAAAGCACGGGCGGAAACCATGGGAGATTTTTGTTTAAAAGGACAAGATGCCAGGTCCAGTCCTGCAAACTTGCACCTATTCAAGCGAGCGGCTCGCTGAGTGTAAGGCAATGTGACGGAGAGCAGAGAGGACACTAGCATGACTCCTGCAGAGGTGGGTCAGGTTTTAACAACTCATTTGAAAACCGAACTTCAAATCACTAACATTTCCTGTGTGTGGTGGCAACTGATTTTGCTATCAGTTGTCTGCTTCAGACAACTGTCTTGCTTTCCCCTTACAAAGCATTGGAAAGCAAGCTCCTCTTATATATATCAGTAATACTTACAAAATAAAATTGGGCTGTGATAAATAAAGTATTTGTGAAAGTACACTGACTGAGTACTGGGAGAGTACTTGTATTCGCAGCTGACAGCTCAATTAAGCTAAGCACAGGGTCTTTCACCAAACACAATATTCACTTCCCTCAGATGGCAGAAACTGCTGTAATCCCAACCAGGATTAGTGGAGCTGTATCGTCTTACGTCATGTGGGAACTGGCCTGTTTACCTTAAACTGCATTTAACTTCATAGACTACTTATTTCATCTCTTCCCAGGAGTGATTATTGCTGTACTGAAAAGAGAATGAGGTGAGCTACAATGGATATTAAAAATAGAACAGGATAGGTTTGGCAGCTGAGAGAAACACTCTGGAATAAATAGGCACGTGAATCTCTGTTCCTAAAAACAAGCTTGAACTCTACTGATGTGATACCTGCTTGTGTTTCACACTTGCTGGCCTAGTGTTTCTTTCCCTCTCCTCTCATTTTTTTTATTTAAAATTAAAAACCAAACAAACAAAAAAAGAAAAAAACAAACAGGCAGCATTGATAATCAATTTCAGTTTGCAGCATCTGGTTCTGGTGACTAAGGGAGGGATGTCTTCTTCTATTCCTCACTAAGAATAGGATTGGACCCACTAGCTTAAGAAAAAGACTGTTGTGGTTTCCTCTGAGCATTGCTGGAGCTGGGCCCTGAGAAACGAAGGATGAGGGTGGAGAAATAAAAAAGGCAGAAAAGGACTAAAAATAGAATACTTCCGAGGAAACAGCTGGAAGAGAATAAAATCAGAGAAAGGTCAAGTTTTGGCATCTTTAATGTGAAAAACAAATTAATAGGAAAATGGTAGAAAAGAACGAACTTGCTACTTTCACAGAAGCCAAAAAGAACAAAAAGCAGATATGTTTAATTCAAGTGCAGAGTAGAATGTCAACAAATTACATAATTTCTGCATTTCAAAAAACTCAATTTTTATTATTTAGTTACATATCCCTTCCATCCTATTTTGGTTTGTTTTTAAAATCGCCCTCTTTTGGAAGGCGATGGTTGTTTAATGTAGCAAGAATGTATCTGCAATTACTGTCTGTGTTTTTTTTTGCTCTGTGAAGTGCAATTAAATTATATTAAACATGTTTACAAGATAGCACATAGAGTAACAAATTAGAAACCTCTATTTCACTGCTTTTCCAAACTTAAAAACAAACTCCCTGAATTGAAGGCTTTATGTTTTCAAATTCTAAGTAGAACATTTCTTAGTTCCCGAATTCCTGGAAAACAGTAAGAGTAACTGTGAAAAAAACTAGCAACAGCAAAAGCTCAACAAATAGCAACTGTAACTTAATTAAAATTTACTTAATTTCTTAGTCATCTACAGAAGACATCTGCAATTGTGATAGAAATTTTAGTCTCTTATTCAATTATCAGATTGAAATAATCGATATTCTATTTTAATATGTTTTTAACATAGGTTTTGCTGGAGAGGGAGGACCATCTACTAATTTTTCAAAAGCCTTAAACTATGCTGTTCTGTAGTAAAAAAATCTTCAGTCGTGAAAGAGAGTGAAAATGTAAAGCTCTGACTGTGATTCCACCAACAAACAAGCTTTACTGAAGAAATGATTTAATAATTCCCCAATTACTGCAAATGATTTGCATGAATGATAAGAAATTATTCCGAACATTGCCTCCATTTTTTTCAGGCTTAAACATACGATGAGAATTAATCTTATTAAAATCAGCGACATTAAAGAAATACGCGTCTTTAGTCCATTAGTTAGGCTTTTATACAGCTTCACCTAGAGAAAAGTTAATTTATAGAAGCATCTTTGTTTTTCAATAAAAGAAAACATTCTTTGAAATTGCAACTTTAAAGTATTTCTGTTAATACATACAGTCCGATATTAAAAGGCTTTCCTGCAATGCTGCTGTGCTGGTTTTGTTGGTATGCATTGTAGTCAGATGTTTCTTTAATACAATAACAAGCTGTATTAAATTTGTCAACTTTTACTACACTGTATGCAATTCCTCGACGTAGGTCTTTCTATTAAGCAATTCACCAAGTGATTACGGTATGTATTTTCTTGAGAAAGAAGCCAGTAACCATGGAACAGATCCAGCAGCCTTGGAACCAGTGACAGAGAGCAGCAAAGAGGGCAGTGTTCAGGAGTTTGGAAGAGGAAGGTTTTTCGTATTGTTTTTGTTGTTACAAATGTAAGGCAAGGATGAGAAAACAATGACAGTGACAATGGCTGTGGTGGGGCAGACCCATATAATCACAAAGACAACAAAGATGACTGGATATCAAAAGTGAGATGCCCCTTATCCTCGACAGGGTATTTGACAGATGCTTTTTTATGCAGGAAGACTACCGGCACAGCAATACCGTGGCAGAGACTTGGCACAGATTTGCAAAAACAAAACAAAACAAAACATAAAGGTCTGGGAAGAAGCCCCTAGATAAGGATGATCATGTAAGCAGAGCATGAGGCCTGCCAGCAACGGAAGAAAGTAGCATTACAAGAAGAGAAAAGAACAGAAACATTGAGGGACTGGAGACTGAGGAACAGCCTGACAATGTACTGGAGACTGCAGCTTACACAGAAAGCAGGATGATTCACAGAGCGAAGAACTGGAAGAGAAAGGAATCAGATTTGTACCAACATCAGGAATAGGAGGAAGATACATATACGTGATGGGAGACTGTTGTAAGGAAGATCTGCAAAACCTGTCAAATGACTGGATCTAGAAAAAAAAGAACGGTGTGTCAAATGGATACAGGATATGGAGTTAAGTTTAAAAATGATCCTGAAAAATATTATATTTAAAGGTATGGCAATGGGCAAAGGAATGTCAATGAGGGAAAGGAAAGACAAAAATGAGAAAGAAAACGGATTCAATATGGCAGAGAGCAGTAATTGAGCGGAAACGCAGGATTATACCTAATCCGGCAGGGGAAATGGATGTGGTTAGTGAGAAACAAGTAAAATGTTTGTGTACTTATACTTAGGCCATGGACCAGAAAAGAAAAAGAGGAATTTTAATTGCTGGTGCAAAACGTGAAGCAATACACTGCAGGAATAATAGCAAATGCAGTCAGGACTAGAACACAACTATGCTCAGGAAAGGTAAAAACCCAAGTAAAAATGATGGGAAAGAGCTGAACATGAATAGTATCAATGGCAATGTGATATGAAGGAATAGCACGGATAATACAAAATCTGTTTAGAGGAAGGAGGCTCTGCAGCACACTCTGAGTTCACTTGCAGCAGATCTTTTTTCCATTTTTCCCCAAAGACATTTTTCACCTGAGACTCAAAAGACAGAATTCCTAGAAGAAAACAATATTTCACTTTAGGAGATACAGATAGCAGAACACATAGAACAGCAGCGGACCAGACATTTCTGGATGTGAGGTCCTACGTATTTCTTTACCAAACATCTGCTTAAACCAGAGGGCCTGCGGGCATTTTCAGGATTGATTTTGGAAGTAGAAAATATATCTATAATACAATTGGATTAAGAAAATAATCACAAGTTGAGAGACCATTATTTGCTTTTGTTTAAATTAAACAGATAAGCAAAATGCCTGTTACAAAAGTTCAGGACTTCAAAGGGGCAAGTTTGATACCTAAACAACTAAAAGGAACCAGTTTATTAAATAATCACTCAGACTGAGGAGATATCAAATAGGAAGAACTAACTGACCTTGTGAAACATAGCTACAGAAATGAAACTACAAGAGCAAGATCATGAACAAAAGGACTAAAAGCAAAATTTTTGCCACAAACTGGAAACTCATCAGCTGAAAAAGTCAAAGATGACAAATTCATAAAATCACACAGATAAGCACCATGAAATAATCATAAAAGATAAAAATATTTCTGAAGTGTATCAGATGAGCTTCTGTTAGATACAAAACACAGCCATTCTACAAAGCTCTAGAAACCAAGAGCTCACCTGGAGCACTAAGCAAAGTTTTTATTTCCTGTATTGAAGGAAACTGGCCTCAAACTGGTGCAGAGCAGGATTATTGGAACGGTGATGGGAACAGACTAGCTTGTCATACAAGAGAGGAGGACCTGAGGAGCTTGGCTTGGTTAACCTCAGAAGATGTAGGCTGAGAGGGCTACGAAATTTGTTTCCATAAATATATCACAGAGGAAGTAAAAGAGCTATTTAAGCAAAATGACAATGTTAACTCAAGAACAAGTGGGTATAAACAGGCCACAATGAAATTTAGGTTGAAGTTAGAAGAAGGCTTCTAGCCTGACCACACTGAGGTTTTGGAACATATTTTTAATAACAGTAGTGAAGACAAAGAACTTAACAGGATTTTGACCACTTTGCAAATGGAATAGCAGGAGGAGGTTGCCTGGAACAGTGAGAGAATGAATACTAGGTACAGGAAATCTTTTCCATTCCAAATTTAAATAAAAATTTGTTCATTGAAACTTGGCAAAAGTTAGTCAATACTGTCTTTTAATGGATGTCTTTGTTACTTCATGACATGTACTTAAAAGGATTGTTAAAAGGAAAACCTGTCTGTTGAAAGACAGCATTGTATTTTTATGACACACAAACAATAAGTATCCTGGAATCCTAATAAGTACGTTGAAAGCCATTAAAGTAAGTTGCAGCAAATTCATTATTAGCAGTGATAACTATAAAAATGAGGAAATATTGAAACAGATTAAAGTTCATGCATTCGAGAGTTATGTATTTTGGTAAAAATCCCCAAATCCAATTCCAGATTCCAAGTGAAAATTCAGTGCAAATAATCCGATACCTATTCTTTATGCCCACTGGAAGCTAATGTTCAGACATGTACAGCTGTGCTGCAAAAGAAGCTCTCTCTTTTTAACTCATTCATCCATGCACTGCCTAATCCCCAGAGCAGGGGTAAGCTCCTGGATTCACAAAGAAGGGAGCAAGAACGACAGGGAAAAGTATTTAGAGCTAATACAGGGTTGCAATATTTCAGGAATTTAAAGAATTATCTTACCAGGTTTTCTAGAAAACATACTCTTGATTTTGAAATACTGCCTCAAGTAACTCTCTACAGAGGAAACCGCAGTTTCTGTCTTTTGGGGGACTACGGAAGGATTCAAAAGTGAGCTAGTACAAGATTTTAATCTCAGAAGTTAAATTATGGCAAATAAAGTAAAATAGATACTATTTTACTACATGAGTAAAATAAGTACTAGACCTTAAAGTACTCACAGGTGAAGACGGACCAGTACAGCCAGCTCTGAGGTATCCCTGAAAAACAGCCTTGAAAGATTTAAAATTACTTTATTTAATTGATGATAGGAAAAACTGTCTGTGGTTAGGACAGCGGACTGGGACTTAATAGTTCAGTTCCTGAATCTGCCATAAACTTTGGGGAAACTATCCATTCTGCTGCTCAATTTGCTAGCTGTAAAAGTAAAATAATCATCTTTTTCTCCTTGCTGTACATCTGGAGGCCTCCACACCTGGAGACCGTGACTGACGAGAACAACAGGGCCTGTTCTCGTTTTACGTTCTCACATTACTGGGACCAGAGAGTAAACATCACAGTATGACTTTGGCTCCACTGGCTTATTCCCAGTGTGCCAGCTCCTGGTGACTGACCAGGCTCAGCTGTAAAGTAAAACCATGTAGCAAGCTGGAGCTGAGTGACCAGAGAAGTCAACCAAGCTCCCCTCCACAGGCTGCTCCCAGGTCACTGAGACCACCAGCTATGCTACTGCTGGTGAAGGCAAAGAAGCTGAACAGTCCCTAAAGGAGGAAACATACAGGCATGCATAACCCACGAGTCCACGTATCTTATCTCTCTCTGTGCCCAGTGAAGAAATGGGCATTTTGCAGCCACATTAGCTCAAGATGTGACCATGCTTTCTGCTCTGCCAGTGGCCGGTCATGGTCCAGTCATCGTCACGCTGATGAACATGTCATTTTCCATCCACCATGTCCTGTAAGTCATTCCATTAGAACAAAAGACAAAGTAATGCAGAAATGCAGGCAATCTTGACACTGGCAAGGTCCGTTTTATATTAATGCAGAGACTGATGGAAAAAATATTGTAGCACATATCCAGTAAAGTAAATACAAAATAATCGGCAGTACTCCACACCAGGACTTTCAGTCCTGTCTAAGTGTCGCAAGCTTCAGTTCATAGGCTGATCTGTGCTGGTCTGCATCAACCTGAAAGATCAAAGCTCTGGCTTGTAAATGAATTATATGTAAATGGAAGACAACGCAATTACAAGCACACTTCATATGGTATCAAACTGCAGTCACAAACACTTATATTAATAGGCCCTACTCTTCAAGTTCAAAGGTCATATTTAGTCATACTGTTACTATTGAAGTAAAAAAGAAATGTACATTTTAACATCATTTTTAACACCTTTTCTCTTTACAGAACATATGCTACATGTAAAAGACTCTCTCTGAAAACGCCAGCTTTATTCAACTTCAGTACCTCCCAACAAGGTAACAAAAGGAAACGGGATAGAAAAACATGTTCTCAGTGTGAGCAGAAAACCCTGCTGCAGGCCTAAAGAAACTTCTGTTAAAACAAGGATTATCATATTTGCATAAAAGCTGAGTTGTTTTAATCCATATTTTGTAATGTGAGGCCTTTCATAATTTTCTTGCTGATTATTATTCTTACAACCTATACTGCAACCCAGAAATCCACTCGACCTCCTGTGAACTTCAATCTTCATTAAAAAAAGCCCAGCAGCTATGAATTAATAAGCACTATTAGTATGACACAGGACAAATTCTATCTGTCTGGTATGTAGAGAGCACATTTTTATTATCTTTCTTCTGGCTGCCAAGAAATTCAGCTCAGAGATGAAGCTGCAGTGTAGATGGAGTGGCTCTTTCAATAGATCTGGAAGACCACCAGTTTGAAGCAACTTCCACATCACAGCACATATTATTTCACATTACTGCTGAATTACTACACAAATGGCTGCAGATTAATCCTACACAGGAAAGAAATAATCAGTGCTGAAAGTTGTGCCTGCCAGTATGCAGTCACTCATCGTAACGCTGCTGTGGACTATTTTATATGGGGGAGACAGACAGCAGGCACTGTCCCTCAGTCAGTGGAGCTGCTTTGTCATGCATCGTACACTGACAAAGAAACGCTTCCATTCTTAACGCAAGGCTTTACGTAAGTAAGTAACGCCAAACAGACACCCTGAGGCAGTCACGTGCCTGTATTTTTCATCTGAAGCATTCCTCAGGCTAAAACAGTCTCACTGCATGACTTTGCAGTGCCAGCTGTGAAAGTAAAAATGGCTCGCGTCAGTCTCCTGAGTCTACGAAGAGCCCTGATGAACAAGCAGGTACCAGAGGAGAGGAAGGCCAGAAAGAAAGGGTCTTCCTGTGGGCCGCTATTTGCAGAACTGGAACTTACCTTTGGGCTTGAAGGTACCTGTTTTTATTGAATGGTCATCATGGGCTACACCCTTAGTGAGAGTATACTGGTTACTCTCCTTCAAGTGAACCATGTTTGGGGAACAGAAATGCATCTCATGCAACAGAATGGGAGTGGGCCAAAAGTTAAATCTGTCACAATCTCCAGACAGACGCCAGATTTCAACACGCACCTTCTCAAGTTAAGGGCAAGAAAAATCCATGAAGGGCTATGAAACAGAGAGACACAAACTGGAGCTCATAAAGCCTCAGCGCCAGCCTGCAGGACGAGCATGGCATATATGCACTGCCATGGGCACATCCCATTCTTGCAGCTTTCCCTCGGCCACTGGGCTACTGATTGTAATTGGAAACAGGTTGCTGAGACACATGGACCTTGCTCTGGCCTTGCTTGGCCATCCTTGGATTAATTTTATGTTCCTGTTTTCTCTGTTCATGCAAAAAAATACACACACAACATGCTGTTTCAAAGAGTTAACACACAGCCTAGAAGAAATCAGTGACACTTTGTACAATACTGCCAGCCCTGAACAGCTTACACACAAGGAAGAAAAAACAGAAGAAAAATCTGGAAATGACAGGGAGAGGAAGTTTATTTTGCAAATTCTTGACACACTAGCCAATTTGTTTCTCAAAGTTTGTTTCCATAATTGGTAGGGACAACGCTCCTATATTATCAAGAATTCTTTGCAGGATTCACGTACCTTTGCAAAAGGAAAATGAAGTGAGAAGCTCTAAAATTGCTACGAATCTGAGCCACACAGTGATAAGCATGTTAATACCCTCTAAAATCAGAAGTAGTTTTTTGTTCTCTCCCGGTACTCCTCAATATTAGCTCTTCTAATACACAGTGTAAGGATAAATCAAACCTGCTAATGAAATAGATGCAGTGCTCTCCCTCCTATATAAAACCCAGGAAAGATGATTTGAGAAGAAAGTCAGAGTGGTGTTTTATCTACCACATCATGAGATTTGTCTCCCTCTGCTTATGTGGGAGTAACAGCTGTCCCTAAAGAAGATTCCCAGGATACTTCCTTGATCTTGGGTAATCTCGAGAATGCCACGACATCCCACTCTGGTGTCTATTCCAGGAACTACCAATTTCACAACCATAAGCCTAAACACTGAGCGTGCCCCTACAGGAGCTGCACCTACCCTGGCTTGGCAGCAGGATTCTTGATGTTACGCTCAGGACTGTTTGCTAAATTTTCTTTCCTAAGCTGTATGGCACTGGAGGTGGGGCCAGGACTAAGAACGTATGATTTAGTGGAAAGCTCTTCCCTCCTGACAAATCTCTGCTCCCTCCGTGTGAATCCAAGATCCTTTTGGCCTTCCCAGGGACTGGAAGAGGATACAGCTCAGCCTTTGATATTCTCCCTGTCTTTACGTCGTAATGAAAAAATCAATGACCAGAGGGAAAGCATCAGTCTATCAGAATGTTCTGTGTCACAACAAGAACAAAGCTCCTGAAAGCCTCCCAAGCCAGCCAAACTGCAGCTGAAGACAGGAGAGGCTGCTGCTTACAAAGCATGCTGTTAATTTTTGCTTTTCCCTTCCTGTTGTGGGCAGAACAGTTCCAACTCAGGGAATTTTACATAACTTAGTTTATTGCCAATTGACACAAAATTTTAACTACTGATTCAGATTTTGGGGGGAAAAAAGAAGACATGAGCAGCTAAATGCTTAGGGAAACACCTTTCCTCCCCCATCCCCAAGCTCCAACAGCTCTTCTCCCCGCTTCCTACCCCCAATCCCCATTTTCCCCACATCATACGCCCTGCGAGAGGACAGGCTGCGCAGGAGGCTGGGTGTGCAGCTGGCCCTTCCTGCTCTGCCTCCCTTCCTACCGCCCCTCCTCTGCCGCTCCCTGCTGCCTGCTTTCTTCTGCCCCAGCGCAGGCCACCCACGGCCACAGCCCCTTGGAGGTCGTCCCCAGCGGTGGTCCCCTTCCCGGTGTCTCCTCCCGCATGTAGCTGCTGCTCTTCCTCAGGCAGGTGCGAGATGGGCACTGGGGCTGGCGGGGCCTTGGCACCTTGCAGACACCTCCCCACAGGGTGCCCTGCAGCCCCCGCCACCCAAACTCTGCAATTAGTGCCCAATACACCCCTACCAACAAAACCCCAGAAGCCAGAGCTGTTATAAGTTCAGACTTCACACCGCAAAACCTCTTTTCAAACCACAAAATGAGGAAAAGAAACAGAGAGGCCAAAACATGCATTGCCTCAGCATCTCTTAAAGCTTGCTAAACAGGAAGACTACAAACAAGCACGCAGCTGATGTCGGCTAGACTGTTTTTGCAAGCACTCATTACATTTTCCTTTTCTAAATCATTTTTCTCTGCAAAATCCAGCTTTCTGGGTGAGTGTCTCTGGTTTGGGGGGAGGAAAGAACAAGGAAAACGCACAGCCGGGGTTTAGGAAGGGGCAGCAAGTGCATCTCCCAGGGCTATAGCTGGCATGGCCACACCGGCAGGAGCATGAATTTTGTGCCAGCAAAACTTTCAAGGCAATGCTTCAGAAGTATTAGCTGTAAATATTTATCTTCTGTGCTTAACAGTCCTATGGCACAGAACTATTAGATGCTGATGCATGCACTGCAGGGACGTGAGAAGGGGAGGAGAGCTGGTGCCCGCAAGGTTGCCTGCTACGTTCCTTCTAAGGTAAATTTTCTGTAGTATGCAAGCAAGAAATCACCAGCTTTAGAGAGAACACACATTGGCGTGTTTTGTTTTCTCAAAGAAGTGTGGAATTTGAAGCCAGGTCCTTTGGCTTATCTGTTGTAAACCATGACTGCTTCTCAGCGCCACACCACTCAGTATTTCCTAGAGAAGGGATTCTGAGAAAAAGAAAGAGCCCCAGTTCCCTAGAAGCATTAAATTAACACAAGGGATCTGTAAACGAAACAGCAGAGGTTTGAAAGCCTTACCCTTTACTGTTTCCTGCTTTCTTGGAAAAATCTCAGTATTAAAACAGATTGGATTACATTACAGGACTATTTGCTGCTGAAGAATTTTATTTTGGGTTATAAAACACAATGTTTGCTGTTTTTCTAATTCAATTTGCTTTTACCTTCATTATGTCACACTGTTACTAAGGTTCCTGTGAGAAAATGCAGGTTATTATTGCCTGCAAACTACTCCAATTATCATCTGCCCTCACTTTGCAAAGTAATCATGGGTAAGAAACCATGTAGTAAGTATAACGCTGACCTAAAGAAGTATGTCATACTTTCAAATCCATTTAGAGCTTTTGCTTTGGGCACATTAAAAGTTACATTAGGAACTCATTTCCCAAAAAAGACTTAAAAGGCTAACATCTCTCTGAATTAAAACAAACACTGAGCACAACACTACCAAGCAGTTTACATCTCTGAATTATAAAATGTAAACAAGTGATCAGAACTAATCTTGAAAATTTTACTTTCAGGAGTTTGTGCCGTTGTAGCTAAGCTTTCGGTTAGAATAACACCAGCAGCCTCGCATGGTCGCAGAGTAATTTCACCACGAAGGAATGACTGTAACTCTGAACCTACTCCTGCAGTCCTGACACAAAGACGACTTGCTTTTAATGCAGTGGGAATTTTTGCTAGGCGATAGCCACAGAATCAAGCTTCCTGGGTAGAATAAAATCTGAAGCAAATTTTATGTTCACATTTAAATGTTTTAAGTAGGTGAAGTGAAAATTCTTGGCACTCCCAAATGACATCAAAGATCGAGGGAGGAAAAAAACAGAAGATTCTTGGTAGCAATATATTTAGCACCTTTCTTGGAATGTAATTGTTACTGGAAACTTTGGGGGTGTATCCATACGCATTAACCGCTCTTGTACAGTAAAGACTGGTCTCTGAACTCATAAAAGTATTACATGATATTTTAACTACCTCAAAAGGCCTGATAATAATCATAAAATCACAACGTTCTACAATAATCCTAAAGATAAAGGGAATAATTAATTTGCAGCTGGAAAAAATAGGCAGCTGCATACGTTACTGCAGCAACAATTTTTCTGCATACTGCAGTGATGCTTCTCACATAGCAAGTAAGAACAGTTAAAAATATAAAAGTAGCAGGCCCAGACAAGTAACTGACTTTGCCAAATTTATACATGCATGTAAAAAATTGATNTACTCTGAAAACAAGTGATGCAAGTCAGAACCAAACTGTTTTTCCTGTTGTCTTTTAGTAACATTCTTCTGTTTGGTTTAATCTTCCTACTGCCACCTGCATGCTAAAACACGGAAGTTTTAATGCAGAACATTTTGTGATACTGTAATGCTTGTAAGCAATATTACCTCTTGAAATGGCATAGCACAGCACTATTAATTTTGAAAAAGAGGGAATTGGGTGAGTGCAAATCTATAGCCACTGCCCAGCCTGTCTGCTTGTTCATCAATGTTTGTAAGCATTTTTCTTTAAAGGTAAGAGAACAACAGTACAGCACATCAAAATCCCCTACAGATTCCTCCTAGCAAGTATTTTACCACTACCACCTTTATATTTAGAGAAGGTGTACATCGACACAAAAACAGACTGTAGAGCCCCTTTTAAGCTAGACATGAGGAAAATATAAGTGACAAGAACTAATGAAATTGACACCAGAGTCCTTAAGATTTTCAAATTATTTATTGTTGTTCTCTTTTACATACTAATGTAGTTCTAATACCATGAGCAAAAAAAATACTGATATAAAAAAATACAGTTATTACAATATTAAACAAATACCTAAAGTGTAAAATATTCTGCAGCTCAAACTGAAATATTTAGGGTGGGTTCTTTTTTTTTTTCTTCAGAAAGTTAAATACAAAAAGTATGGCTCAGACCTGCCTACATTTTGCAGACAACTTAAAATGACTGAACAAGAAAAGAAATTGATACTACTCATCCAGATGAATTCATTGTTGAGCATTCAGATCAAGTAGTAACAAAGACAGAAGCTCATATAATCTTTAATTTTAAATCTGTAATTTTAAAAACTCAGCCACAGAATTATAGCAATTCTGACAGCACAAGGAATAAAATTATGGTTCATATGGAAGGATTTTGTCTACCAACTTCACATGTACCTATTAAGTTATAATAAGGTAAAAAGATACTCACTGAAGGAAAAAAAAATAGTTTTTGTTGTTCCATACACAATATATCTGCTCAGCTCTCAATAATTTCAGAATGATTTTCTTTTAGCCCATCTCTTTTGGAGCACATTTACCATTGACCATAAGATTTTTCTGAGTGCTACCACTGTTTGTCTCTAGATATGAGAGGTGCTCCTTATTTTAGCAAATAAGCTCTAGCTACATAAAAAAAGCACATAAAACATTAGTGGACTAGAAAATATTCTAGGCTGACATAACCAATAAATTTCCATGTCTAAATGTTTTTAAAGCAAGCTAATGTTAAATCTAGGTGCTCCGTGTGAGCCACAAGCATACCCAATATAGTACAATTCAAGTAGGAAGGAAACAGACCAAATTCTTCTCTCTTATACAGTGCAACCCCTACCAACTTCTGAGAAATTTTTTATTTCAGTAAAATCAGACCAGTGTTAAATGAGTGCATTGAATTTTATGGCAGTATGCATTTGAACTCTATGTAAGGTTCTATACCCATTTCTTCTTTATATATCCGTGTGTGTACACCTATTTCATACATATGCATACAACTGACTTCTTCAAAAATCTTAAATATTGATCAAATAGTGTGATAACCATTAAGTGCTAATCTACCCACAGCCAACAACAATAACAAAACTATTCTCAGGGAAGATTTTTTTTAGGCTCTGTAATATTTGCAGAAACAGTTCCACATTATTATTATTTATAACTAAAAATTATTCCACTAGCAGATTTGTGTAAAAAAAAAATACAGACATACTCAATATTTGGTACAAGTCTTCAGAATAAATATAATTAGTGAATATGGTATAGTATCAGGTTTTATTCAATTTTTGAGACTGATAGACTTTTTTTTTTTTGAAGAGGCTGTGCTAACAAATAGCTTTTTAGAACTTACTGAACATACAAAATGTATTTATTGTGAAAATTATATACCCGGAAGATTATACTCATGATTTAAATGCAGATGATATGACAAAGTGTTTGCTTTGAGGAGAGGGAGGGACAGAATTAGACAAGCAAACTCATTCTGAAATATTTAACCAATTTAGTGAACTTCCTACTCTAGATCCTATTCATGATATTCAATATGAAAACAAGTGAATACAGCCTGATAATAAAATCAGAGGTAGTGCTGTAATCAGGAGTCTTGGGTGCAAATTAGTAACTTGCTTACATGTAGGATGTGGGAGACGTACTTGGTTGATGGTCCACTGATTCAGCTCCATTCAGTGGGACCGTGACAGTTTAAATGAAACCAAGGGCTACCCCACCACTTTGCTGTTCAAACAAAACAATATGATCCTTGCTTTAGGGAGAAAGGGAGGGCAAGATTTATAATGGATTTCAAATACCACCACCTGAGTTTGTGTTTTTCTTCATTTCTAAAATAGGCAGAACTCTAAAGTCAATAATAATATCACACTGTAGATGTGGGACTGAAGTCAATAAGACACAGTAAATTCAGTTATGGGAAACAGCTTTGAATGGTTTTAATTATATTTTCCTAGAAAGGCTTATAGAATGTTATTGATATTTGACCTGGATAGTTCTGTTTTCTATTACAAAGTACATTATATCAATACAGCACCATATATGTCTGCATTCAGCAGTCCTTAACCCTTTGCAGGCCCCAAGTGAAAAGGAAGGCAGGTGGATTTTCTATTTTTTAATCTGAGAAAAACAGATGCCACCCAACCTGTCGCGTGTCAAAAAGCATTAAACCTCTTCAAAGTAAAGAACCGGTGAGGTCTGAAACACCACCACGCTCCAGCATGATGAAGAAAGAAAGCAGACTTTTCATTTTGAGCATGGTATTTTATGTTAACTACATTAGACATCTTTTATTTTACAGTTGCCTCATTCCTTCTCTCTCCTAAAGCCGGCTCATGCATCTGGCCTCCTCCTGGAAATCTCTGCTGTGTGTCACTTTCAAAAGTGCTCATTCCAGCTGATCGAATCCTTTATTAAATTAGGTACCCCCATCTTGAGGTTAAAAAAAAAAAAAAAAACACAAAAAACCAGCCATATAGAATGAACAAAGGACTCCAGTTTCTCAGAACTGTAAACTTCAAATCCATCTGGCCTGGGAGGGGGACAGCACTAAGGCGCAGCCAGTGATTCAGAGGTGCTCTGTGGCGCCCATGACGGCATGGCACCGCGGGTCCTGCGGGCCCACGCGCTCGCACCCCAGCCGAGGGGCTCCAGGAGATGTGTAAGTGAACGCCATCGCCTCCCGTGAAGAGAAGGCAGAGCAGACCGTGCTTTAAATCAGTCGTAGAACTGGGAATAAAATTCCCAAATCATTCTGCTGTCCTGGTTCAGGCACGATTCAGAAGATCGCAGTGCAAAACCAAACAAGCACACAGACAAAATTAACAGCTTGGTGCAAAGGCAAAATTATTTCAAGAGAAGTGGTTTGTGACAAGGCTAACAGCAGCTGAACAACGCACATTTGGGCTCAATCCGAGCACCTACATGAAATGTGACTGCTGACTAACCTCAAGGAGAAGTGGGTAATCTTAAGAGGCTTGGGCATTATCAGCACACCGGTTCAGGAAAAAAGCAGGATTTTAACATGCTGGGGAAACAGTAACCACCCCAGTACTGCCAGTAAATATAGGTATGCATCCACAGAGACGCAGAAGCAGCCCTCCGTGCTAATTCAGTAAGTCTAGAACTGAAAACGGGCTGTACAGCGCTTGACACAAGAACAGAAACGAGCCGAGACAGCAAGGTTCAGATGCCTGCTTGAAGCAGAAATCAGTATAACACAGAAAATCTGAGCCACAAGCTTGACAGCAAATATAGGTTAGAAATACACAGAAGAAATTGGTAGAATAGGCCAGGAGAGTTGTTTCAAAGCCCTGGCAAGCTGCTTGGAATGATCTTTAAAATCCATTTAAAAGAGAATATGCAGCGAAAAGGCAGCAAATGTTTAAAGAAAACAGCCTTCTGCCCAGTGAACGCACTGCGGGGCTGTGTTCTGCACTGACACAAGATCAAACCGAAACCAAGGGGGCACCAACAGACAGAGGAATTTTTTTTTGCTTTTTTGTTTTAAGAACCAGAATCAGCTTTCTTGTACTCCACAACTTAAATGCAACCATTAACCCTAAGAAGGTGGGGACGGAATTTTTAATGGTAGAAGTTTTACTCATAACTCAGTAACACGGGGATCCTTTCATGTTTCTCAGAAAGCTCTAAAACTAACCAGCCCAACGCTATTTGGATGGATGGCACATCTGGGAGCGGTTTGAGGAAGCCATCTACTGAAATGTAAGCAAAACGCTCTTAGGGTAGTTTATTGATGCTCAAGGAGGAAGTCTTTCAAGAGGCCATATACAGTGACTATAATGAGAGCTATTGCAAGGGGGGAAGGGAGCCTACTGCCCTCAAACCGAGACATGATTGATCTTCGGAAGCTTAAGACGTACACGGCGTTTGGGGAAGTGCACCGATCAGGCCAGAAAGTAAAACAAAACATAGATCAGACCACACAAGGGGTTTAGAGGAGAGTTGACAACAGCATGTTAGGAAACGGTCTGTGACCTACAAAACAGGCCACAAAAAGGAACAGTTAAGCCTGGGTGAGTAAGCTGAGAATTACGAATGCATGCGAGCTACGAAAGTGTCCTTTAAAGAATAAAAACCCTGCTCACTACCAGAAGCAAACTGCGATCCGCATGTCAAGCAAGGCGTGAATTGAAAAGGCCGTCTGCAGTCAGCGGCGGGAGCCGACGGGCAGGTCTCCGCACCGCGGCCCCCAGGCCCTACCCTCACCTCTGCTTCTGATCCAGCACCGACAGCTCTCTTTTCCACAGGGGTGACACTATTTGCCGTTTTGTCTAAACGCCCGGCGCACAGAGTCATTTTGCCAGACACGCTGTCCTTAGTTGTCGTGAAGAAAAAAAATATGTATTCTTCATGATGAAGGGGGGAGGACTTGAAAACGTTAACCCTCGAGGCCTGGAACTGAAAGCCAAGCGTTACACACTTCTCCATGCCTGCGGTGGCCACGCTCCAGTGACTCCCTGGGACGCCGTGGGAGGAGAGGCAAGGATCTCACGCAGGGCCTCCGGAGACCTCGTGTTTCAGGGGTCTTGGTTTGGCATCCTGACAAAGTTTAGTCATGGTTCAGATCAAGACCAGAGTCCCCCATTTAAATCTCTCTTCGGCAGGCACAACTGCCATGTAAACAATCAGCTAAAACTCATTTTCTCTGGTAACATTGTTTTAAGAACGAGAACAATAAGATGGCATGTGTAACTGCAGCCCATCTCAGCCACCCATGGGAGCGCAGCAGACAGTTGCATTAACTTTTTTACATCGGTTTTGTTACTGAGTTAAAAGAGGAAACTCCTTTTCCAAACATTCTTACGGGTAGTCAGCATGTCCTGCACAAAGATTAAAATACACGTAAATTACAGAATAGTTTAGGAAGTTGAAGTGCCATATATCACTTGGATCAGAAATTCTAAAAAAAAAAAAAAAAAACAGAGTAAAGCAGCAATGGTACTGGCTGATAGAGGAAACTGAACTGTTTAAAATAGTAACTTTTCCTGAAAAGTTAATTATGTGGTGCCATTTTTTAAAATAGTCAAGGCAAGGCAGAACATGACAATTAACGTGCCAGACATTACCAGCAACAAGCCTTATCTCAGTTCCAGGGGAGCAGCGCAAGACAAAAACACTAGGCTAAGGATAATATCATGTAGTCATATCAAAACACGTTAAGTAAAGGAAAACTGAGGTTTGCACAGCTACTGAAACCATAAGCCCAGCTGAATGACTACGTATACTTTAAATCAGTTTCCTCGTCTCTTCCAAATGCAATACAAGGTGCTGATCACAGGCTGCTGAAATGCTAGAAAAACTGTGATGTAGTCAACAAAGATGTCTCCCATGGTGAGTTATGAACACCCAGCACATCTAGGCTTCACCTCTGATGTTAAGCTCCCCTCCAGCAGTGAAAGGCGCCTTGCAAGAAAAGTCTGAATCTTTGGAAAGTGCATCCTCCAAAACATCATGCCACTGGGCCCCTGGGCTCAAAGGGTCTTCAGTATTACACCCATCAGCTGTATCTTCTTTTATGAGTTTTAAACACGTACTACTCTAAAAGCTTCAGGGCCTAAGAGTACAATGCCTATGCAAGATCAAGGCTTTTTAAATAAGGTATTATTTATTGACTTCTTAATAAGAAAGAGGTATTATTGCTAGCTTTCAAGAAGCCTGGGAGTTTCATCCCTATTAACATGCGCTCTCTAGCCAGTCCTAGCGCCTAGTAGGAATATGAGATATTACCTAACATTAACTCAGTTTATAGCTCAGATTTTCCCTGCATATTTCACAGTGCAGGTCACAGAATAGACGTGAAATCTAGTACCTTCACCTTAAGATGTGTATAAGAAAAGTCAGCAGGTGACACAATGACTTCTACTTCATAGTTGAGGTTCTTTACAGCAATTTAAATAATTAGCCAATTAAATTATTTTCATGTCACTGTTTAAAGGTCCTATTATATATTTTTGTTTACATGTTACAATCCAACTGTTCAACCACAGAAAAAACAAACCCACATCATGTAAATAACAAGCGAGCTACAAAAACACAACCTTGCCTAGTTTCCAGAAGTTTGCTGGTTTACAAAAAAATTTAATAAACATATGTATTCTACCTGCAGATCATGCTTTTGATGGCCCACCAGAAAATAAGAACTACTAAGAAATATGATGAGAAAACACAGAACGGACTGGACTGCATACATCAAGAGCACCTTTTCTGTAACTTTTCATGATACTAAAAGAGTTGATTTGTGTTCAGAACCAAAACAAACAAACAACAACAAAAAAAACAACAACCCAAAACTTGAATCTTCCAACTTTTTACAAAAGGAGTTACAATTGGCTTCATCTCCAAACAGGAGTGATCTTTTAAAGGTCTGTTTCAAGACTTCATAATGAAACTAAACCAATTACTAGGCTTTGAGGATTAACTAAAACTCTAAAACACAGCTGTAGACAAAAAGTAAATTTCAGCTTTTTGTCTGGCTTCAATCACAAAGAAAACTAACCTGAAATTAAGCGCTGGTGTATTTCACAGTGTAAATACAACACGTGCGCACTATCTGTACAGGGGCAAAGCTCCAGCTGCTAAGCACTGCTTGTTCAAAGTGCAAGAAGCTTTTCTGAGAAGACTGCTCAGCTGGGTGCTGCCTACAGCATAACACACCCAATTTGTACGGAGAGAAAGAAGTAAATGATTTAAAACAATTCTTAAGACAAGCAATTTAGCTTCTTCTGTACTAAATAGAATTCAATCATGCAAATTGCTCCGTAAGACAGCATCAAGAACAGCATCACATTCAGCTGTTTTTCCTTTTTCCTCCGAACACTGAACATTTACCAGTCAGCCTGGGTATTTCACAAAGTAAGAGAATCATGGTTTGCCAGCAGCACCAGTTCTCCTGAACAAACTATTTTTGTCTACTTAAACACATTCATTTCTCATAGGAAATAAACTATTTGTATACATGTGTATTCTGAATTCAAGCTACCAAGAAACAGCGACCCTCTAAAAGCTGAGAACAGCTCTCAACACTTTCTCATAACCTTTAGGCAAAAACAAGCACAGAGTTGGTAGCTGTTCTGTCAAATAACTACATCCTCTTTGGCATTCCTAAAGCACCAACCGCCTTTGTGTGCTGACGCCAATCCTTATTTTATAAATCTGGAATGATGGGGGAAGATTATCTGACAGCGCTTTTCCCATATCTTGATCCTAAATCACACTTTGTTTTGAGTGATTGCGTTCTGCCTCCACCTCTGAGGTAATTCATTTCAGTGTTCCAAACATGGCACATGCACTTTCTTCAGGTACATGTTGCATTATCACTTTGCATGAAAATAATTATGACTGTGGTGTTAAAAGATGGAACTTTGACTAGCTACTCCCAGTCAAATAAAATAAATAAATAAATAAATAAATCAAACTGAGTACTAAAAACCTATGCCTAAAAAGGCAGTCACTGAAAACCCTGAGATGAAATACTCGCCCCTCAGCTCATCCATGCCTGGACACCTGTTCCTGAACACAGCTCTGACTAGCTTTCCCACCTGGGACATGCATCAGAGGGCTAGACGCGGGGGAAGCCAGGAAAACGACTGTGTATGACAAAAAGGGAGAGAGAGACTTGAGGGTCAAGAGAGTCAAAGATGTAAGAACAGGGGGCCCAAACAAGGCATCCCTGGCACCACTTCCCAAAGACACGTAAGGAACTTGCAGATGCCACCTAGCACCTCTCTGTCTGGAGACAGGACAGCAAAAGGAGTGGAAAGAGGTCCTACCCCACTGTTGGGATTCCCCCAGTGAAGCTTCCTTCTCATGGTGCTGTGAGTGTCCAGCTTGAGAGAGCCTGGAAAAGGTTAACGGTGAGTTCCTTCACTCAGTGGATATACTGAGTGACCGACCCAGCATAGCTGTCCTTCCATCATCTCTCATCCCAGTGGCAGTATCATGGAAATGCAGAACAAAACCTCACGCACCTCTCCTTTTCCAGCTAAGACTTTATGGGTAAGGAAGCTTTCTAAGCAACAAGGCTACTATACAAAAAGGAATATTCCTAACAACATAATGGATCCCACAGGTGGAAAAAAAAAGTTTCAAAAGTCCATATCCCTCTACAGCTCTAAGGCAAGGCAAAGATTTGTCTTTCATGAACACTAACAAGTTCATAATGTGTGCTATGCAAGGATAGGATAGGATTATGATTAAGTCTTGAGAAAGCCCCGTTTTCAAAACCAAGGTGAGGAAATTTATAAAACATAGTATAAAAAGTAAGCTTATCGTTGGTGACTGTATGCTACACAGCTGCAATGATTTAAGGACAAAGCAGGATTCACAACTGTACTTTAGAATTTATAGCAGATACACTACAAACTGGAAAAGATAAAAAGACCATGATGGTAGGAATGAATGTTACCACTGCAAAAAAAGGACGAACAGCTTTTGTAGTAGGAGGATACTTTAGGGTCATTTTGGTGTGGACAATTTTCAACCAAGGAAGAAATGATATCCAAAAACCCAAATGTGATAGTCTAACTTGGTGTAATGAAGAAAATAAGCACATAGATAACTCATGGCAGTTCCCTACGGTAAAGCAAAGCAGTCAATTCTTGATACTTTCTCTATATATTGTTTGCCAACGGAATTTTGTTTGCAACCTTGTGATCCCATTGGACTTGGGAGCTGAACAGAAAGGACAAGAAATAACAACACACCTACTCCAAACATCTTGACAAAGGCAGAACATTCAATCCTAGGAAAAGGTCCTGGTAATGACTTTGCTTTTAGATCTTTAAAGAAGATGCAATAGTGACATTCAGTTTGTTCACAGAAATGCTATTAAACTCTTCACTGGTATGCACGACCAATGTGTTTCGTGTCTCAGAATTAAATCAGCTATATGTTATAATGCTAACTTATCTGTGACAGGGCTACGCATGTGGAAATAGTAAACTGAGAAGGAAAAAGCTATCCAGAATGAGGAAAAAGCACAAATGCTGTGGCTCACACATGACTAGAACTGGGTAAGGACTGTCAAGAAGCGGAGTCATTTAGAATCAGGCCCACATGGAAGTGGTACAGGAACACAAGTGACATTCCAGCAGATGTTATACCCTGCTCATGTATTAGCCTACTAAATAAACCAAAGGTCTTAATCTTTTCAGAAAGTAACCATTAATAATATGGCATTGTAAAGTCTCTTCTTGATGCACTAAATTAAATTAGCAGTCTGAGTAACTAAATGGTGGTAGCACTATTGGAGGAAAAAGGGCTACAGCAATGACTTGTACAGTCAACAGGAACTGAGCACTAGAAAAAGCAAAAAGCTACACTTAAGGCATAGAACAGGAGAAAAGGACTTTGTTTATCAGTGCAAAGCCTACAAGTGCACAAATGTTAGCTGGTGCCACACAAGAAAGCTAATTAACGCCTGGCAGTACCGAGTCTCTTACCACCTCCCTCTCGCCCACCAGGAGTACAGATGTTTTGTGACTGCGTGCCCACTCTGATGCCAGGATTAACAGTTATCAGGTCCCCAGTTCCAGTACTTCTGGTTAGCGCAGTGGTGTTCTCCAGCACTCCTGAGCCATGTGTGGAAAGAGTTCATAATCGTCCCACAGACAGTAATGCAAGACAGTGATGAAGCCTCAAGAGCTCCAGACTTGTCTGGATACGTACATCTCAGACAATGCTGATGACATGATGACAATTTCCCAGAATGAACCTGCAGGGTAAGGACAGTAAATACAAACAAACAGTGTCCGTCTTTATGTAAACCGAAAGGTTTGCAATTTTACCTGAACAGCATATTATTTAGTACAAGAAGCACTAGTAATGCTGTATCCTGCACAAATAATTCATAATTGTTCCTCAGTTCACACCAGGAGGAATCAGTTGGCCCCAAAATAGTATCAAGATATGGGCATCCCACATTTCCTCAGTTTAGACCTCTGAAGCTTTATGGACAAAAATATCCGATATTTGATAGAATTCAACAAAACGCTTAAATTGAAAAACAAAGATGAAGAAGTGTACAATGGTGAACTTCACCTAGGGGGACACTATCAAAAGGGAAGGACACTGACAAGTACACACAATCTACTGTTTAAGACCCATGTGAAAAGCCTATGCACAAAAGCAAAAGTCTAGTTCTGCCTTCCCTAATATTTACAGATGATTACAGAAGACATGCAGAGAATCTCAAGATATTACTGTTGCTCGCATTATCAAGGTTGATTTAAAAAAATAAAAAAAATCGGAAAGTGTTTTCAGCACTTATCAAAAAGGTTTTGCACAGGAAGTAGTAGTACATTTGGGCAGGCAGAACAAGAGGAGAAAAACTCAGCACACCTCTTTCTTAATCAGAATATAATCCCTGTCAACAAAAATACTCAGTGACACAGAAGGAATGTTACCAAGTACATGGGCTGTTGAGCAGTGGAAGTGAAAGCTGTTCAATCGTACGTAAGTTCAAGGCTGTAAATCACAGTTCCCTTCTTATCTGGCTTCACAAAATAAACAGGGAAAAATCTTCTAAACCAGAGCCTGGTATGCCAAGAATTTTATAAGAGGGTGCACATACCAGAGGCAAAATGAACACTGCAGTGGACATATAATCACATTAGGAATGCCTCTGATCAGCATTAGCCATGAAAACACCTTGTCATGCAGCAGGCTAGTGCATGAAACTCAAGTTCACGTTCCAGTTCTTCCTGATATTAGGGACGGTACCACACTACTGAGATTCACTTTTTCTCTAAATGACTTGATGCTTCTTTTTTACTAACAACATCCAAACAAGACACATACTACCTTGTAATATCGCTGTGCATCCTTCAATCACAGTTGTTTTCAACCCTACAGACTCTGTTTACGCATTGTGGCACAATCCTGGGGACACTTAAAGTAAGTTTAGACACAAGTAATCCAGCTGAGGCCAACAAGCATGCCTACATGCATTCAGCCACACAGACAAATGTCTGGAGGATGAGTCTGACAATAAAATATATTAGCTCAGACCTCTAATTACCTATTACAATTAAACCAACTTCAGCAATACACGTTTCCACTAATTGGGAGATGGATGTCATGTAAAATGAGCATTGCCTTCTAAAGACTGAGCAGTTTCTCCTTTCAGGTCTTTGTCTTCTGCAAGGCACCAGATCAATGGCCAGTGGCTGACCAACTTAGTTTTACCTAAACCAAAGTATGGTAACAGCTTTTTAATAAAAGTGTAGATGTTTGTGCTAAGCAGGTATTAGGTGTGTCTTTCTTACCTGTCTCCCACCCATTGATCATACATACTGAGAGCTGAAAAATCCCTAACACATGTAACAGCTTTAAAAAGACAAGTAACCTGTATAGTTTGCATAGGAAAAGAAAGACCATACACTTACTTGAACAATTTAAATGTACAGTAATGTTGCTATATAAGAGAACTTGGGTAAGTGAAAAATACAAACAAATAGTGATAAAAGAAAATGGGACTCATAGTTACAGCGTCAAATCTTCCGGAGTCAGATGCAAGGCAGAAGCACAGCACTATCACCAATCCCTTTCTCCCAGGACAGGTCTGAATTATTTCACTAAAACACGTGTACAATTTCTGGGAAAAGTTAGGGGCATTAAGAATGGGATTCATAAAGGCCAGTGTGCCAACTGAGAAGCTGCCTATATTAGCCCATACAAAGCAAGGAGGAGAAGAACTTGAGCCCTATCTTATCTCTTCCTGGGGCTTAGATATGTTTCTTTTAAATGCTGGGAAGCACTTTATTCCAGTAAAAATCTAAAAACCCAAGACTTTATCTCTCTCTTGGAGTGCTGCAAATTTACTAAAGACAGTTGAAGGGGCCAGCAGTCACATACACCAGAGGTGCACTCTCTGGGGAAGTGTCTACGAGGCAAGCCACAAGGTAGCCTCCTACCTGTTACACGGCAGGGTGGTATGAATATTAAACTGTTCCATGCAAAGAGCTGCAACACGAGGGATCGGAAGCCCCCTCCTACAGAAGCACACGGGTCTGGCAGCACAGGACGTACCCTCCCCACAGCGCTGCTGGATAAAACGGAGGTGTGGGCTCCTCGTCCTGCCACCAGCTGCTGGCAGAGGCTGCCTGACCACACAGGTAGCACGGAGAATGCCCACCAGACTCAGCCTCACGGGCCAGATGGCCGGAGAAATGCCTCGGATGTGCCCTGGGTGCTGCGGGGACTCGGGCGGCAAAAGCTGCAGTGCCCAGTGACCTGATGCGGGCACATCCAGCAGCCCAGTGGGGAAGGACTTAAGGCTTCCCATTTTGGATCTGGGTGCCTGCAAGCGTACTGTCCCCGTAATCCTGAGTTAATTTCTAAAACGAACAGCCAGCTAGCATTTCTAGCTATAACCTTAGGTTGCTTTTGAAACAAGTGCTTTGCAGGTGAACTTGTCAGATCCCCTGTGAGCACATGCAACAAGAGGATTATGAGAGCGTTCTGCAACCCTGACCACAGCAATCACTGTTCAAGGACACGAAGAAGAAACTAATCTCTCACGGGATGTGGCATAACTGGATCACAGAGAAGTACATGACTTCTTAATTACGCAGGAGAGGAGTAAGAATGAAGAAAATGTCCCTTTGAAAAGCTGAGTGAACACAGCCATCAACTACAGTAAATAAAAACATATTTAAATAAATACTTTCTTTAGACAGAACTACTAGAACGTACTGATTTGCCTGTTGTTCCAGCCTTCCTTTCTCAGCAGTTAATTTGCTGAGGATTCATATGCCCCTGCTTAAAGGCAGAATCGCCTGCCTATTTCAGCAGCCCCAGGGCTGGCAAGGGGCTCCATTAACCCTTTACCTGTCTGAAGTTACACCAGGCCCCTTCACTCAATTGTAGCACATGTATTAGAGAGATCCAAAAACTGAAACAGACTGTTCATTAAAGAGCTCAACACATCATTAACTACAAATGAAAGGTAAGACTTTCAAAAGCATCAGCACAGGACTAAAATTGCCTTCTTTAAAGCCAAAGGGAGCTTACCCTTGACCTTGAAGGGTGGAGGGTTGGGTTAACTCCGAGTACTTTTGCAAATCCCAGGCAAGGTGGTGAAATACTAAGATTAAGAAGGCTGCCAGAAGAAGTGGTGCACTAATGGCAATTTATTCCCCTTGACCTGATGCATTCATGTTTATTTCCTGCACACACAAACTGTGTAATATAAATCAAATCAGCTCCTTCTCTAAATGTAGATTGGAAGAAACACCGAAGCTTCACTTCAGTTCATAGCACTGTGAAACAGAGATGTTTATCAAAACACATGTACAACTCCTTGCCAATACATCAATATATAAAGGAACACAAATCTATTCACAGACAAAGCAAGAGCAGGAAGAAAACTTTAAAAAGAAAATCTGAATGTATAATGGAACAACGGTCCAATGGCTAAAAAAAGCAACAAGACTGGGTTTCTGTTTACACAGACAATTGCCAAATGGATAAAAATTGGCTTTAAAAGTCTTGCATACAAAACCTTAAATCTAACAAGATAAACTGCAGCTGCATCCCTCTGAGGGTACAATGATTGCTCTAATTCTAATTCATATAAACATATATGACCAAAACCAAGTAAACAAATCTGGAAGGAAAGCTTAGTTGAGTATGGCAAAGCAGGGAGGACTTTCATGTATAATAACCATAAATAGCTAACCGTATCTTAGAGAAACTTCCTGACTTTTATCATACAAGTGACATTTCCCAGTGAGAAGGGAGTCACGTTGCTACAAAATGCCGCAGCAGGTGCGGTCTGAACTAGCAATAGCTTTTCTGCTGCAGAAATGATGTTGCTTCAAATGATGAAACATAGCACCATGGCAGTGTAGGGAAGACAGCAGTGTACCCATTCCTTCACTGCAGAGAACATTTCTGTCACCAGTGGCAAGATCATCAGTGTCCTTGATCCTTTAGTTATCAGTAGTCCTGCTCTAGTCAACAGGAGCCTGGCCCATGACTTTAGCAAGTCAGGCTTTCATTGTGAGACGCTAATTAACATTTTTACCCACTCTGGACAGCTATACAGCCTCTACAACACATGCTAGCTAAGGTGGGTGTGTTTGTTGTTTGGTTTCTTTTCAAAAACAGATTTCACAGTCCTAATTTATAAAAGACAATAGATTTTCCCCCCCACAGTGGAAATACAAAGATTAAACAAACATTTTCAGATGAAGCTCGAAGGCAATTCCGGAGGTGTTAAAATACAAGCTGGCCAGCTCTGAAGGAAAACATCCATGGAGAAAAATTTTGTGAAAAGAAGTCTTAAAAGTCTTAAGTACGAATTTCTCTCAGTTACTCTGGAGTATATATTAGTGCTTGCCTATGGACCCCAAGAGGCATTAATTACTATCAACAGAATGCCAGTACTGATAACATAAAAAAATAACAACTACATCTTGGGGTTTTGTTTTTTGTTTTGTTTTGTTTTTTGTTTTTTTTTTAAAGTTTACAACTGGATTTATCAAGCTGTAGGATCAGGTCCTTAGTAGAATATTTCCCCTCTGTTCTAGAAAACAATGATTATTGTCTGCACAAAGCATTTTCTATGATTCCCATGTCACATTCTGAGACAAGACCAACAGTGGGAAGCTGGCAACAATTAACAAAAGATCCCAACAATCATAGAGGACTGCAACTATGCATGGGCTTGGAAATATAAAACATTGGCAAATATAAAACATTGGCATGATTTTATCATACTATGATGCAAGTTGAGGAGGAAAATGGACAGAGAACTAATTAACCACTGACCACCACCCTTTGAGCCTGGTGGTCCAGACTTTTTTTTTCCACCTCCTCTGCAGTCCACCCATTCAGACCGTACTTTCCCAGCCTGAATACCAAGACTGTGCAGAAAGCCTTGCTTAACTCAAATTAAACAAAATCTACTCCTGTCATCCACAAAGGTAGTCATTTTATCATGAGCTCAGTTGGAAGTTCCCCTTACAGCCAAACTGGCCTCCTGTCATGCCTGCTTCTTTTCATGCACATAGGAATGGACTCTTTTTGTGCTTTGAAGACTTTTTCCTTGATGGTCAGTCAGGTCTCAGGGGTGCTTCTGTCCTTCAGAACTGTCTCCTACAGTGACCAATCGACCAGTCTCACAAAAAAGATGAAGTCCATGATCTTTGCTCTGCTACTTGCCTTCCTCACTTCTCTCAGGATCTTTAACTTTAGTACTGTGTGGTAACCGCAGCCAAGACTGACATTAACAATCACATCCCTAAACTGTTGTTTATCTGTGAGTGGCAAGGACAGTAGAGCACCTCCCTTAACCCACCCTTCTAGGCCGTTCATCAATATATTGTCCCTTCTCCACTCCAGAAATCTCCTGGAGTGCCCTACTGTGTCACATTTCCAGTAAGCACCAGGTGGTTAAAGTTCCCCTGAGAACCAGGCCCTGCAACAGAAGTGCTCTTTTAAGAAGGCTTCATAGGATATTAGGAAAATTCAGTTTGGAAGAGACCTTAGGAGGTCTTGCGTCCAACCTCCTGTTCAAAACAGGGTCAGTTCTGAGATCAGACCATGTTGCTCAGCATTCTATCCAGTTGGGTCTTGAAAATCTCCAAGGATGAAGACTGCTCAACCCCTCTGAGTCTCTGTTCTGCTTCTTGACTGTCCTCACCATAAAAAAATAAATAAATAAAAAATCATCTCCTTATAGCCAGTCAGAACTTCCCATTTCAACCAACACCTATCATCTCTCATCTTCCCACCATGCACTGCTGAGAAGATCCTGCCTCTGTCTTTTCTTGGTAATCTCTTTGTAGGCACTGGAAAGCTGCTATCAGGTTCCCCCCCCAAAGCCTTCTCTTCAATAGGCTCTGCCTCTTTTTGATCAGGCAGCCTTACAACAGATGCCACCACAACGTCTGCTACTGAGCTGCCTATCTGATCCTCACCCACACGGTCTCGACCAGCCTGTTGCCCAGACAACAGCAAATCTCCTTCCATTCAAAACGCTCCTTTGAAGGGATTCCAATGGCATCCTCATCTAAGAACCTGTGGCCACCTGCTACAATACTACAGTTGCGTGAACTTCCCACCATGTCTCTGCAAATCCAGTGGCATCACTGCACTGCCACTGAGCAGACTTCCAGCTCCTTCCAGCACACCTGCTGGTACAGACACTTTTGCCCTACACTGTCAAGTTGATCCCATCTGTCCCTAGCAGTCCCCATTTCTTGAAAAGGGTCCTGCGGTCATACAGTCCAAAGTGCTGCTGTGACACCAGATGCAGAGACAAGTGTGAACATCCACTCCTGCCTAGGCTTTTCCCCTTGAACGGCAGGATGGAGAACATTGCTTGGGCTCCATCCTTTCACTCTGGATCACTGAGCTCCACAGTCATCGTCAATCTGCTGAAGTATTACTAGTGCCCATGTGAAAGAGTAGCAAAGTCTAATGATTAGACAGGCCTTGGCAACCTCTGTGATGTCCTGGATCCAGTCCCTGGGGAAGCAGCAAGCCTTGGAAGTCATCAGGTCTGGTCAGCAGATGGATGTCTCCATTTCCTGTGCCAGGGAGTCTTCAATCCCTGTTACCCATTGCTTCCTCCTAGTGGCACTGGTTATGAGTAGTTGATCAGGCACAGCGGGCCCAAACACCTCTCTTTCCAGAACTCACTCCTCCTCTCCTGTTTCCAGGGCACTATATATTTTATTAAGTCTTTATTATTATTAGCCTCACATGTCTGTGTTACTGATGACGATACCAAGTATGATTACACCCTTCTGTTAACTTACGTGAGGGAAACTGAGACTAGACAGGAAACACTACAGTTCTTACCAGTGATGCCTATGATTTAGGCTTCTCAAAGTGAAAAACTTAAATGTAAGCAGCATAAACACAGCTGCTTATTAACACGGCAAAAAAAAGCAAAAAAGCAAAGAACTTATTCCTTACATTGTAAAAAAAAAAAAAGTAAAAAACCCTAGTCATATGCACATTAAAACCGATATATATACACAGAACGCTCTGCAGAACCAGGGAAGTTGATTACTTGTCCATACCATGATGTATGCTGTTTACTGAGTGTGTGTGCAGGCCTTCAATGCCAGACCTCACAGATCTTACTGCGGCCACGAGCAAAGCCAAAGCTGTAAATGTAACATCTGATTTTCAGGGGAGATGGGAATATGGAAAAGAGTTTGGGAAATTCTCCTACAAAGATGGATTTGATTCTCTCAAGAGAACTAGAGAACATTTTCTACAGCCTCCAGGCAGTGGGATGTGGCACAAGGGCATTCCTTCATCTCCAGGTCAATCCAGTGCGGCCAAAATTGCTAAGCCCATCCCTTTCCTTCATGGGAGGAAACTCCCTCCTCTGTCACTGGACTATACAAGAGAGGGGAGGGAAAGAGAAGAAAGAAAAATACACCCTCTTCTGTCCACCATTTTACAGAGAGAAAAGGAATTCCTCAGCTGCTGTCCTATCTGACATCCAAATGGAAAAGGCAAAGAGACCAGGCTGTTTCCTCACTGCATTAGAGGTGAGAGGAAGCAGGATAGGAAGAGGGCAGGAAGCAGCCAACAAAAGGTAAGAAGAGATGTTAAACTTCCCCATGTCCTAATGCTGCTGCATTTGAATTGGAATTCTTAGAAATCTACAACCCAGCTGTGGAAAAGGACTTTGGTAAAGCTGGGGGGGAGGGAAGGATGGCTTTCTCAGCGAAAGTACTTGTTTTCCTTTGTTTTGTATTTGCATGCTTCATCCAAAATGTTACACAACATGAAACTTTGTAGAGCTATACAAAAACATGCGCTCCACATGTGTCCAGGGAAAAACTCCAATCCCACCACAATCTGTTCAAAAACAAAAAACCTCACCCAAGTCTAACAGAACCCTAACGCAGACTGCTGAGTAGGTACCATAACAAAAAAGAAAAAGAAATCATGCATTAGAAAATATTCCTTGCTTAGCTGTGACAAAAGAGCTTTCTGAAGATGATTCTGTGCAACTCCACGCCCCAGTTCAGTAGTGTTTGCCAGGATAGCAACGGCTGCTGCAGAATTTCACTGGCAAACACTGTATCTCACATTTTTCTCTTTCTCAATATGCTGTGATTTCCTGTGGAGTGGAGAAATAATCTATACTACAAAGAGGTGCAGTACTAACACTTACAGAAGTAAATATTTTTACAGCAACATGCAGTATACATAGAAATAGAATACCTGGGCAAAGAAATTCCTGAGCAGAGAGATTAGAAAAACATTTTGATAAACAAATGCCTTCAAAGCTTATATTATTTTACTCAGTGCAAAAAATATTGGGTAACCGTGCTGTTCCTAGAAAGAATGGAATTTTGTTGCCAACAGCTGTAGTTTATCAGAGGAATTATAATACTATATTGAAGATTTATGTTCCTGACAGAGGCATAAAGTTATCCAAACTAGGGCAGAAAAAACAACAGTCTTTTTCGTACTATTTTTGTTAACTCTTACTACAGCAGAAGTTATGATCTTCAAAAATAGACACAATTGCGGCTGATCTTTATAATGATTCATAAGTCTTGCAATGACATTATGCACAGGGTGAACTGTTGTATCACAGGCTTTTAAACAAGCAAGAAACACACCCTTATCATCTTCAAATTGATTAAAGTCATAAATATTTACCTCCAAAGTACACAACTAAGTTTTCTTCCTGACATTTTTGGGGTTTACAGTTACATTTTTCCTACCTTAAGAAAAGGTTTCCCCAGGGTGTGGCCATCTGACAGAACTGCACAAGACAGGATAAAAGTGCCCCTAGTCAAAAGGCTATCCTATGCATAAAGTAAATATGAAGGGGAAGCAATCTTGGGTCTCTTTGCTGCACTTATACAGATGTGCGTAGCCCTACCTGCCTGCACATCTCTCTCTTGATTCCAGTGGAAACTGTTCCTCATGCTCTGCAGGATTAGGGTCTTCTGTGCTCCTTGTAACTACAGCAGCTAACAGGATACAGAACTATCATTTTTAAGACAAACTGATATTAAGCAATAAAACTCAGGATGTCACAGCTTTTAAGGCTCATTTATTTGCAAGCAGCCAAACAGCATACTCTGGGTTGAATCCTGGGCCAATTTACAGTTCCACTCTATGCTGCTCCGTGAACATCACACCAAGTTACACAAACTGTGAATCGACAAATCCATTGCCTTGAAACAATTTGCCTAAAGCCTCACGATGAGTCAGTGGCTATGTCTTGCTTATGTCTCAGACTTTGGCTTCCATTTCGTAGCAGCTCAATCCACCAGATCATAATTACACTGCATCACCAAAAATGTTTTTATTTCTGTCCTTCTGAAATTCCTGTTTGCTCTGGTTTTTTTGTTTGTTTTGCTTTTATCAGGGGAAGAAAATAAATTAAAAGCTTCTTAACAATTACAGTTGTGATTTTTTTTTTTTTTTAAACTGGAAACCAACAAGCTATATTTCTCATCTGATCCACAGATAGAAAGCCCAATCTCTTCAAACAAAATGCACAATAATCCAAAGGCCTACACAGAAAAATCACTGTGCTTGTGCCAGAGTTTTCACATACAGATAACATAATACTATACCTGTATTGACTTTAAAAATACTACACGTAATCAGTAAGAAGTGAAAGCCTATAAAATTAAACCTTTCTTCAAGGAAGAACTTGCATCCAGTCCTTAATCTTGCAAAAGATCTGCAAAATCTGAGGATATTTTGCTTGAGTAAACAGAATTTTAAGTGAGCATAAACAAGCGAATGGCAGGCATGTGATTTCTATACTTATGCATGATTCTAAGGAATAAAAATTTAAAAATTTGGGGCAATAAAACCAATTTCAATGTTAAAAGTCTTACGGTTTTAAAAAAGGTAGCGTATATGTATAAGGCTCTTTCCACTACAAACGGATTCTTTAAAACAAATTGCCAGTGACAAATCATCATTTATAAGAATTGTTTCAAATAAGGTAGAAGTTATCTAGCATAGCACTAAAGAACACATTGAAGCATGCTTACAGTTTTATGAGAGCCAATGGCTTTTTCCAAGCTTAAAGCCAAGCATATGCTCAAGTACTCTGCTGAGACAAAAGCTTACAAGCTTGTTGTTTAGAATGCAAAGCAAGGTTTTTTTATCCCAAACCACATTTTCTTGCATTTAATCAGCCCTGATGATGTCACCATAGTTTCCAATTCATTTCAGGGTGCACTCGTCATTTATTAAGGCCCAGATGGTACCCGCTTTCTTTGGCTTCTAAAGAATATGCCCAAATATTAAAACAGACTTGCTATCTACCTCCTATCCTGTTCTTACACCCTGTATTGCCACAGTAAAAATAACAGTGACTTTTGATCTAATCTGGAAATCTTTCCTAATTTATACACGAGATTTGGCAACATCAGGTACAGTCAACCCACTCGAAACCAGAGAACCTGATATGCATAAATACAGCAGGTTAGTCACAATCTATCAAGAATGGGAACAAGCAATCCACAAAACAGTGAAGAGAATAAAAGTCGGAAACTATTTTTCTAGTAACAAAATATGGGATCTTGACTGTACTTGATGGCTGTGTTTTTGTGGCACTGTAAGGATTATTCAACAGCTTAACCAGCAATTAGCAAACACACACACTGATTTGTAAGGCAAATAAAGAGCATGACAGGATTTGTCATAACAGCAACATCTTTCAACACCACAAGTTTGCATTGTGCAGAGAACTCTCGGTGTTTTCACCCATGGGCAGCACATGATATTTGTTCTGAAAATTATTTACCATTTCTGCAGCAGTGGAGCAAGCATAAAGCAATCTCCACAGAGGCCCAAAGGAAAGATAAGCTGTCGTGATATTCCATTAAAAACGTCCTAAGGTAAGATGCCATATTTGTCCAGCAGATCTTGACAAAATATTCTTGTGTGCAGCTAATGCAGACGCAGGTGCACATCATGTTCAACAGTCCGGATTCACACATCTTCACAAGCTTAGAGTCTCATGCAAAGCACACTGACACTGGAAAAATCACACATCATGTGCATCATAATATGATCAAATCCAAAGGAGGGGGTGGGGGTCTTGAAGGAGACGGAACGTTAATCAGACTGCTCAGAATAATGTTCCCAAATGAGAACTACTTCACTATTTAACTATTATTACTTACTGCTAACTATTTAACAACTAATGCACGATGCAAGAAACTAGAGCAAGAAAAATGTATTTTAAGCAGTCTTCTTGACTTGAAAACAGCTCAATAATTGTATACATGTATTGGTAAAGACATCACTTCAGAATGAAGATCAAATCCAGAAAACTTGCTTTAGAAGTACATTTAAATGTCAGAAAAACGGAGATTTTACTAAATAAGATTATGTAACATCCACTAAATCGGTTAGCTCCTAAACTCTTTTTAACACTAAGCAACAGATGGTAATTTTGGTGGTAATAATCCTAGATATTTGCACTCCAATAAACATAATAAATCATGTAACTCTAAATTAGTATATGCTACTAAATTAAAACAACATTAAAATCATAACAATAAAGTTAAGTAAATAAAAAAATCTGTCAATCCAGAAACAAAACACAATAAAACATACGTAAAACACACATTAATCAGGTATGGATGGTGAAGAGACTGCTATTCAGCTAGGGAAAACTACTTTTTACAGTCCATTCCCTTTGTAGTAATGGAGTCTAGGTCCTCCTACATCTCAAACTCTCCAAAGGCAGCCTTAGAAAAGCTGCTGTCTCCCCATATCCAGAAACTCAGCCTTGCTCACACCCCAGACTTTGCAACACTTCCTGGCGTTTGACCAGCTTCCAGGAAATTCAGGCTGTGCCCTATGTTGGCATCATGCTCTGTATCTATATGATGTTTAACTTGAAATTACTGGTACATTCAATACTTTCAAAACTACAGCTTGAAAATAAGCTTGAAAATACCAGCAACAACAACCCTGGCCTTACCTGCAGGATCTTGTACTGTCATTTCCTTCCGCTTCGCCTTCAACTTGTCTTCAACCCACGGGAACTCTTGTAAGGACTCCAAGAATGCATCAAAAGCTTTGGGTCCTCTAGTAGGAAGAATATCAAGGAGCATCATGGTTTTCCTTTGACTGGTGGTTTGGGATTTTATTTCTTGAACATGACTGTCTGTGAGAATCCCTTCTTGGTAGAGATACTGAATAACCAGTCCATCCACCAGCACCTCTGTGCAGAGCTCCAGGCGCAGGGAGCGTAAAAGCTGCTTGTCTCTGGCATCCATCTGACAATCTAGAGCATGAGCAAAGGAGTAGGGAAAGGCAGGGAGATTAAAACACTTCAACCTCGAACACCCAGAAGCGATGTTTGATACCCAACAGCCTTCAGAAAAAATGCCAGACTCAGAACCACCATTCTGGGAAAACTACTAATGGTCCCCACCATCTTCCTTCTGCTCAGATTATGCTGTCTCACAAGCTAAAATGCAGCCATTTCTGGGAAATATTAGACAGGAAGAGAACCTTTGGCACTGTGAAGACTAGTGCTTGGTTGGAATAAAAACCATGCCAAAATACTCCACTCACGAACTGGTCAAGGTCCACACTAAAGCAGCTAGAGCATTTGCCAGTCCATACGATACTCTACCCCCGAAAGTTAAACAGATGTCATACGACCTCTGTTCCCGATGTCTGAGACGTGACAGCTGTTCTTTTGCCACAGCAGTGCAAAAGCAGCAGCAGGACTGCGACGAGCACCACGGCCAGCCGGAAGCATCAGGCCAGAGCCAGCAGGTAGCTCTGGTCTATGCAATACATTTTAATTTTAGCCGGGGTGGAAACGTACCTTATGCACCAGGTTGCCCTCTCCCCTAACTCATCCTGGAAGGCTGTTCTAGAAATCGAAAGATCTGAAGATGAGAAATTTTCCCCAAATTTCCATCTTAAAATTTATTCACCTTCTATTTACAGGCATTTTTTCCGCCAATACTGTTCTTTAGTTTAAACAGCTCCTCTCCCTCCCTGGTATTTGCCCATCTAATGTGTTTATAGGAAGCAGTCGGGTACTGTCTGCCAGCTTCCATTTCACTTGACTCCGACTAGACATAAGGTGGAAAACATGGACTTTATAGCCACTCTACGGAAGAGGAATCAAGGTCCAGAGAGACCAAGCAACTAATCCAAGATTGTATCAGGAGTCAGTGCCAGAGCTAGGAACTGAATCAAGATGTCTAGTCTAGTCCTTAACGACAAACATATCCCTAGGATCATTAATGGCACCTGAAAAGGAAAATGACTTAGTAATACAATTAAATACCTTCTCATGACTAAATCATGAAGTCAAAAAACTGTAGCAGGTGTTAAATGTGATTACCAAGAGAATTTCTTGTAATTAAACTAGAAGCTGCCGTTTCAACAGCTTGACCTTGCAGGAACCGTACTTCATTCAGCTTGTGGAAACAGGGAGAGACCGAGATTTTCAAAGCTTTTGTAAGTGACCGGCTAAAGTCCTTCTGTTGTCAGAGATGCCTACTGACTCCCAAGGCCCCATTAAAGACACGCCTACATGGCCTGATTGTTGAAATTTAGGGCAGGTAATCAACAGAAGTATAGGCACATAAACAGCATTCCGGACAGAATGCAAGAGCCTACGGCCAAAAGAGAGAGACTGGAAAACCCCACCTGTGACACCTTCTGATTAAGCCACTTTCTGAAAATGCTTTCCCTGAGCGCTGAAAGCAGTGCTGGATGGCACCTTCCCAGGAGGTTACCCGGTATGTTTCTCATGTACTAAACTGAATTTTGAGGTGTCCACCTTCTGTCTAAGGTCATCTCGGAACTGAACAGCAGCTCTCCTGGCACATGGCCTTTAAAGTGCCTAGTTTGCTAGGCATAGCTCAAACATCAAACTCCATCATGGAATGAGATGATAGTGAAAGCAAGGAGACAGAAAAACAGCAGGCAAAAAAAGAGAACTTGGTCATCTCATCTGATGTTAGGATGCTCATTTTGGACAGGCGAAACTCATGATTCTAGTCTCTAACACGCACTACTTTTATTCTTCTGGGAGCAATCAGTAGACTAAAGCAAAATCAGAAAAAATTCTGAAAGCAGATCCCTGCAATTTCACCCTTCCAGAATTCCCTGACCGCCTGCAAGCTCACGAAGTGCTTGCAGTGTTCAAGTCAGGCATCCAGCCACAGCCCTGCGTGTTAGCTAAACCCAGGCAGAAAACTCTTTCCGATGCTATGTAACCCTTCTGCTTCACCCTCGGTATGGGTCATCAGAAGTCCAAGCCCAAGAGCCTGATCCATGCACTAAGAGAGGAAAACCGAGGTCTCCAAGAACTGCATAACCCGTGACCATTTCCCCTTCCTCATGACCAAACTGGCCAATGCTTCTCAGAGATACGGTCTTCTCAAGACACTTCAGTTCACACCTTCACACACTGGAAAATGCTTATCAAGCTATGAATGCGCAACGGGAATTTCTGCTGAGAAAGGCATTAGGCCCACCGACCTCAGAGTGAGCACAACCGAGGTTTTAAAGCCTGTGGGGCCGCTTAACACCAAGGTTGCTGGCCTAGTAAGCCTTCCAGGATGGGGTTTATTTGATATTTAAGGTCTTTCTAAAGATTAAGTGTTTCTTCATGTGTGTTTACCATGAAGAGGAAATTTCTGATTCAGGGACTAGGCAGCCAGATACGGAAATGTTATCTGCACTGATATCCTGGTAAGTGCAGGGCCAGAGTTTAATGCAAAAGGGAAATACTTTCAATTAATTTTAATCACAGCACATATCTAAAGGTCCAAAGTAAGCTCTAAAGTAAATTTCCTCTAGTAATACTGGTGCTAGAGGGAAAGTAAATAGATGAGAATCCAGTTTAAGCTCAAACCTTCCCTAGACACTTCTCAAGATTTATCTTTTCCATTGTAGAGCCAAGTTTTAGAGAATACACCTCCACGTCCTGCTGAATGACCACAATCCTTGACTTATCCCCACATCTACACGCACAAGTTTGGATTTTTCCGGACCTCCTGATAAATACACTGTCCCTGAAGGGGGACAAGCCTTTTGAAAGCGCGGATCCTTTAAAAAAGAAAAGGAAAATAAAAAGCAGCACCCCACCCCTTCTGGTCCTAAAACGCACATTCCCCTAGTTCTTGCTAGGAACGTGCTGGCGTCTTCCCCGACACCAAAGCCGTGACTCCGGGTCCGGCCCCACGCGGCATCTGACAGGGCCAGGTCCGCCCACGTTCCGAGTCCTCCCCTCCCCCGACCCCAGGCAGCCGAGTTTCGCTTTTAACGCCGCTCCCGCAGGCAGGGGGAACCCGGCCGGTAGCAGCGCTGCTGCCCA